>JAUZNJ010112478.1:0-19962 GCA_034780135.1 Jordanella pulchra | reverse complement strand
AGAGAGAGAGAGAGAGAGAGAGAGAGAGAGAGAGAGAGAGAGAGAGAGAGAGAGATTTAAGTTCTCTAAGGAAACAAGTCTCAGGAACATTTATTACTTGTTTCTCTGACTTGATATGTTTGATATGATTTTATTTGTCCTGCTAACATGCTTTCTGTCTGATACAGTGTTAGAGTAACAAATGTTTTATGAGTAATATAATAATAAAAAATATTAATAATGGGCCGTTTATAATCAATTATCAACTTTGAGACTAAGAAGACTATTCAACACTTTAAAAGTAATGGGTCAGTTCTGGTTATCGTCAGGATATCATCTGGATTTTCTTTGGGTTGCTAAATCAGTTTATTGTCCATGAAAATGTCCAGCGGAAACAGATGCACCCTTACCAGGTCAGGCTGCAGCCGCCTTACACCTTCTGTAACAGATACAGTGTTTTTAATTGGGAGACACCTTAGCTCTCAAGATTGGCGGCTGAATGCACATCTGATTACTCAAGGACTGTTTTTGTTGTTTTGTTGTCCTAGCTGTTTCCATGAACACCTTCAGTTGTGAAAGAGGTATGAAAAGTTTGCACATCTCTGTCAGGGCAAAGCAGGCTGACCAAGACATGGGTTTAAAGTTTTCTCTTTTCTGATTACAAAAACTAATAAAGTGCCACTCCAATTATTTTACCTTCCCCCCTTTGTTAATTGAATTTATTCAGATAGATGATTAATTTTCCATTTACACACAATCTTGCTACAGCTATCTTAAACCTACTTTTATTTTTCCCATTCCTCAGCTTCTTCTATAAAGGTTGCAACGACTCCCCTTAGCATATTTCTTTTCCATTTTGGCCATCTGTCTCCGAAAAACAGCTCCCCTCCTGTTTCTCTGCTTTATGAATGGTCTCTCAATGTCTCTCTGACTAATGACTACGACTGGATCTCTCTTTTACTCATTTCCATCTGTGAGAATGTGTTTGATTAAAGATCTTACATAAATTAGACTGCCAGTCACTTCTGTTCCCTAAATGTGACTATTTTTTTGTTTTGTTTTTTTTTAGAAATTGAGTTTAGTTTTCTTTCAAGCGGTTGTGGATGAGAAATGTTGAACCTTGAACATGAAAAGTATCACAACACAACTACACTGACATAATTGATATCTGCTGCATTATCTGTCAGCAAAGCTCTGTTCCTCATTTTGTGTTAGTCATGACCCAGCTTATTTGGATGATCAGCAATGGAAAACCACAGGAAAACATCCTATAGAGAAGGATCTAGATTTCTCTTTACAATAATTGACCCTTTGACTTGATAAAAACAAACTCATAACCCGTAGTGCTATCCACTGTGATTGCATCTCTTCAACTTTTTCTATTTTCATTAATCAGTTGCCCTCGACATTTCTAAGATTGGGCTGCACAGCGAACAGGTTCACTAGAGACATTCCTCATCTCCATCCACAACACTCTTAAGCTCAGTCTCTGGTATCTTTGGGGACTCTGAGCTGAGAAGACGATAAATTGTTTCTCCAGGGAGTTGCAGGCTGTCCACTGTTTTTCTTTCCAGTGTAATACTCAGTAAAAACCCAATGAGATTCATGGAACCACCTAAGGTGTCTCTTATTGATATGGAGGAGCAACAGGTTTACTCTGAGCTCCCTCCATCCAACTGAGCTGTTCACCTTTGTTTCTAAAGCTGAGCTCAGTCACACTACAGAGGAAGCTCATTTCAGCTGCTCGTATACAGGATCAAGTTCTTTTGGCTGTGATACATATCTCAGGCAATGGGTGATAGTCTGAATCTTAACAGACTAGGAGACAGAGACATTTGTCTTTGCCCTTTTCTTCCTACTTTTTATGTGAAGTGAAAAAAATGCTTGCATTATTCTCAATGAAGCCTTTAATTGTGTTTGTAACAGCCCAGTCCATGAGGGGAGGATATGTTACTAGATCAAATAATATTCCAACTGTCATGCATTAGGAAAGTGTGAAAGTGAACTAAGCTCAAATCATGACCAAACTGTTAACTCTGCACATATATGAAATAAATTATTCACAGCTTCCATTCCAAACATAGGAATTTATAAACAAAAAACATTCAACTCTAAACCAAATACAGTATATTCTATTAAAAAAAAACTGCTAACCAAACAACTGAAATTAAACTAAACTAGGCTACTATGTACATAAAGAAGGAATAAGAAAATGATTGAAAAACCATAATCAATAAGATGATGCAATGGTATCAGTTCGGCAGGGATTTTATGCAAAGGTTTTTCTTAAAGAATTTGTAATGAAGTGAAATGAGCTTTTAGCTCGTTTCATCGAACCAATTTACAATGCATGTCTAAGAGGTAAATAAACATTATTTGGTAAAATAACGGGACGTACCTTAAGGGACTCTTTGGTGTTATGCTCCACTCCTCCAGCCTCGAGCATCTCAAAGTTGTCTGTAAACTCAGAGAGATTAGCCAACAGGTCCGTTTAGCAATTGGTTGATCTGCAGAGTCTGGTCCTTTGCACCCGTGGCGTTCCATCGTGGTGTTTCCCTGTTGCGAACCTCAGGAGAGATTCACAGAAAAGAGAATGAGGTAAGGCAAAACTGAATCCTCCTACACCGATGATAGAGGTTAATATCAGCATGGACATCGGTCCTCAATGTCAAAACTTAATATCGCGGTTTGTGGCTCAACATAACTCACCCTTCACTACATAACATATTCCTCAAGAACAAGCAACAGAGATGATTAAATTTCTTTATTCAAGGCAGCAATTCAGTGATGAAAGCCTTGTTATTTCCAGTTAAGACATTTCAGTTAGAGGAGCTAACTCTCATCTAGTATATCATGCTTGCATACATACTTTACTGCAACCTCTTCCTGCAGAAAGAAAAAAAACAAAAACTGAAGGTTTATACTTAGAAATACCAACAGATTTAAATCCCTTGTATGAAAACAAAGAGGACACTGTAGAATAATATACTACAGTCTGTCTCTATGCTAGATGGGTAGGTATAGACATACAATAATATGTGTGAATTGGACGTACCAAACTTCGCCGAAGGTCTATCTGAAATACTCCCTCCAGCCTTTCTTATTTGCACAGCCACTGCTTTTTCTCAGTGGACATAATCTTATATTCTATTTATTTCTTTTGGGTTTCTGCTATGTTTTAATAACTGTATTTGTGCTTGTAATTTCACCTCAACTTGGGCAAAATCCTTGCTGAATTCAGGTGAAAGTCTGAGCTCCAGATCAGAGCTTTTGTCTGGGCACGTCTGGTTGAAAACACTACTCCCTCTGATTGATCAAAGACACCCGCTCCCCTTTCCTTTTTCTTCTTTCTGTAGGTTTTTCTCCTTAGGGCTTAAAACATAGGGGAATATTTACTCCCATTTTTTTTCTTTGTTTAAAGAAATAAATAAAACATTTTGGTATCAGTTCTTCTCAGTTAAAGATTCATTAAAAAGGAGGATATTAAAATTAGATATTTATTTCAGGGCAAAGTACTGGAATAAGTTTAATTTCTATTTGGAAAACATGACAGTATTTTGGTCTGTTAAAGTTTGGCAAATGTTGCTATTGCAGCTGATTACTTGGGAAAACACACACTAGACTACTTTTTCACCCTGGGCTTTTTTTGTGTACAAAGGCAAGCAGGACTCCACATCTATTAAACTGCAATCAAAGGTAGATTTGCTTCTAACACAGGAGAATCTCATTAGAACGTAAACAAAAAGTTGTTTATTTCATTAATTCAGAAATGATACTATGTAATGTCATAATTATATTGATTAAACAGATGGATAGTTTATTTCTATTACCTTGGATTATTTTGGTGAATAACTGTTGAAAAACAAAATCAAAGATCTCATAAAATTTGTAATTACATAAAATTCATTAAATTTGGATGAAGAATTTTCAGCCCCATTAAAATGTTATTCTTATAAAATGCTTCTATGAGGTGCTTAACCAAGATGGGACTAGTTCCTGGAGGAACTTCATTATCATCTGGGCTTCTGATGGTTATAGTTCAGAGTCGGCATAAGACCAGAAGTGGTTGTTGTATCACTGGGACACGGATCTTAAGGCACTAACCTCAGCTGCAGTCCATGCTTTGTGAATCTTCCTGAACTTTCTAGACCTGCTTTGGTTCTATTGGATATGGCAACTTACAATTCCTGCTTCACATTCAGCATCATTTAGGGGCCACAAACATTGACTCCGTGATTTGAATGAATTGTACTTATGAAGTGCCTTGAGATGACATGTGTTGTGATTTGGCGCTATATAGATAAACTGAATTGAATTGAATGGAATAAACAGACTTTTCCAAGAGAATAAGAATTATTGTTCAGAAGCTTTGTTACAACAACCCAAAAAAGCTGAGTTTAACCGTTACTCTGCTGCACCAAATTTAGCACCACATTTTGCTTTAAAAAGTGTTAAATATGGATGCCTGGGGCAAAAGCCAGAATAATTTAAAATAATTGTAGCCACAGGATTTAAAATCAATATCACTGAGGTTAATTTGCTAGGCCAGACAAAAAATAAAAATAAAAAACAGCCTCACTCTGAGGCAACTGTAGTGTTCAGTAAGCTGCTGCAACTGTGAACCCAGTCAGCCAATATTCAGCAGCTCCAGGAGCCAACAGCTGGTGGTGTTTGCACCTGCATGAGAGAAAAGGAAGGCAACACAAACAGCTTCTCTTCGTTTGCAAGAGGCTGCGTCTTAATATACTTTAACCAAGGTTTCTTCTAAGATTTCTTGCTGAGTTTGGTCACAGCAGGAAGGTTACTTGGAAAAATCATAATCGGGTCCCTGGGCAGCCCTGAGGGTGGTAGACGAGATACTCCATCATGGTTGTCCTCATGGTAACTCTCCCATTATTAACTTTTGTGCAAGGTATTACTTTTTCTTTAGAAATGGTTGGAAGAGATAGGAGTAGTTTAAAGATCCTGCTGAGGAGAAACAGACGCCATTACCACGGTGCATTATTTCCTCACTGCCCCGTGGTGGCTTAGATGGCCCCCAAACATTCACGGGCACATCAAAAACATTAAACACTTCTGCTTCTTTCTGCCAAAAATCCTGCCATTTTCAAGACAGTGACATTTGCTCAGCCATGCTTTCTTTTTCTCTCCTTTCCTTTTTATCCACTTTGCTCCTACTGTAATCCTGGAAATACCATTTGCTCACTCACTCTCTCATCTTCTCATTCCCTTCTTCTGTCCTCCACTCATACATTTTCTCACCCTCTCCTCCAACTTATATTCCTGGAAAGGAGAAAAGATAACATGCAGCCTCTCTCGTTGCAGGCTGTGTGAGTACTTACAGCACAGCCCATTTGTGACTTATTCTATTCATGTCATGTGCCTCATATATTCTGGAGAATTACAGTGCATTTCATAGCTTCAGCTAAAAGGGAAAGAACCATGACAGCCATGGTAAGAGAAGTGCTACAAAAGCATGCAGCATCATCGCTCATTGGCTGGGATTAAACTGCACCCGAACAGCAAATTGCTGCATGTTGAAAATGGAATGAGTTGATGTTTTTAAACCATAATGAGGACTTTAAGCTGTTGGGTCATAGCTTTGGCAAAAATGTGAAGCAGAAGTTACATATCCACCAAATAGGCAAAGGTTGGACACCCTTTGGCTTTCATGTCAGGATTCTTACTTAGCAGCTATGAATCATCAGGGTATGTAAAGCCTTATTTTCAGGTATTAATCCATATTGACTTTATATGATCACAGTGGTGCTACAGATTTACCAGCTCTGCTCTCATGTGATTTGTACAGTCTGACGGAGCTGTTTCACTATTTGTTTTCCACTTGAACAGCTGTGATCTGGTGTAAAACAGCCTTACATAACTGTACCTGCTAAATATTATTTGGAAGGTATTTTCTTTGTGAACAGGACAATGAGAGACCATGCAAAATCTAAAAATCATTGCTTATCCTTTAAATCCTGTTGTTATCCAGAAAGTTTAAAGGTTTCATCATTTTCACTTTTAATTTCATTTAAACTTTTTTAGTGTGAACAGAATGTGAGTGTATGTTTGTTTTTTTTGTCAAATGATGTCTTTTATTTGCTAAATACATATTAATTAGTATCCCAGGGGGAAAAATTGAAAATGGGCACACTCAATCACTTTAGTCACCTCTGAGCATCCACACATCTCCACCCATGTCGATAACGATGGTTTTAATAAAATTACAAAGAACTCTGCTGCTTTAAGCAATTTATACAAACATCTTCATCTTTGTTTGAATAATTTGCACTTATTGGATACAGTTCATGGTGCTGAGCTGCCATGGATTTTCTTAGGCTAGCCAGGATAAAACAAGCAACCTTGTAAATTGCTACCGTGGGAACGCTGTAACTACTGCAACCTCCTGCATTTCAAAAATCAAGAATCTCAAAGTAATCATTTCTCATGTTGAATAAATCAAGTAGCTTGCTGGCATAACCTGAAGATTGATGCTTACAGATTCTCTGCATTATGTCTGTCTGAATGGCCAGGGACATCACTGACTGAACTTGTGCTTTTTAGAACAAGCCTCTTTTCTGTTGGGTCAATACAATTCACCAGTTACATTCTCATCCACCATATCTGAGTAAGGCAACGCAGGCAAGGCAGCATTTCTTTACAAAGTTTCATCAGTTGTCCAGGAGGGTGTGCTTTTGTACTTGGCCGCTTGGTGGCGTCATGCACTGTGCTGCCACTGCTTTCTATCCAACTGTTACCTCGTGAAGAACCCAGGACTCGTCCTCCTCACTATCCGACACACACAGGCAGAGACGAACCGACAGCCGGGCACAGACCTCAGTACTGTGACGGCGCGGAAGTGCTCCCACTTTGCTCCAACCACCTCCACCAGCAGCAAACACCCCCATTCTCTGCTTCCAGAGCAGCGGAACTTCTCGTCAGCGCTGCTGTCAGACGGATTTGGCGACCTTGACAGCGCGCCGTGGAGAGGAACTTTACAGTAGTGAGTCCGTGGCTCTGTGTCTGCAGCTTCTTCACAAAGAAGACAGGAAGAATCAGGGGGGAGAAGTCTGTGCTTGGCTTTGGAGTTACTGTAAGGCGCTAAAGTTTGGAGTTCATTGGAGAAGAGAAGAAGGAAACTGGAGCATGTAAGGAGGGGGAGTGTTGGATCCATCAGTTATTACAGGTGCAGAGAGATATTTGAACTTGATCTCTTTAGAGGATGCTCAGTAGGAAACCTCATCCAGATGATCGTATCTAGTTTGATGAAGTGAGGCGAACTTAAAGTGTAAAACAAACAGATCGTCTAAGAGAATTCCAGTCGCAGCGTCGTGTTCCGTGCGCTCTGCTTGGTGCGCTCTGACGGACAGCGAGACAGAGGGAGACCCACGGGGCTGCAGCAGGAGAGCCGCGCCGGGGGATCAGACTCCAGTCCGCTTGGCACTTGTTGTGTGTTACGGGGTGCTTGGAACAATGTTGGAGAAGCGCTGTCGCGGATCGATGTGGCGCGCCACATGGATTTTATTTCTGCCCTTTCTCATCCACTCCACACCAGCTCAAGGTAGGAAGCGGTCCCCATCAGGCCCCTCTGTTGTCTCGGGTCCGGTTGCTTTGCTGGATGTTTATGTGGAAGCGGGGAAAAGGGACCTTGGATGTTGTATTTTCTCTTTGACTTTTTGCACCTGTGATACAGTTTTAATACAAACAGACCTCTTCTTAAAAATACAATTAAAAAAAATGCTCCAAGCTTTTCTTTCCAAACCTTAATTACCTAAACTTCATCTGTATCCAAACTTCATTGAGGTCAAATCGTTTTCAATTGTTCAAAAGGTTTTCTACCATTATTTTTTTCGTTATTCTGTTTAAAACCTTAGCCGTTTTGTTAAAAGCCAATCACATTAGGTGATAATTAATTTATCTATCCTCTGCGTTTCATTCCAACTTACAAACTCATATTAACAGATACGCGGCGATTAGTGTTTTTATTTCTGAGAATAAATTCAGCTGCCAAATAATACGATTTTTTCTTTTAGTTCGTTGTTGTGATTTTCCCCCTGTAGAATAACAAAGACTAATATCTGAATCCTTCCAAAAAGACCAGTAACACTAGTAACATTTCACTGGAGACATTGGGAATACAGAGCGAGAGGAGACTGCTGCCAACATTTTCTCTAAAACAGATGTCACATCCTTGCAAGGTGTTAGATCCTAGGCTATAGTTAACTGTTCTTCTTTACTGGTTACAGTCACAAATTACAAATGTTTTCCTTGGTTTTTTTGCACGTAAAGGAATATACAGGTAAGGGTAAAAGTTTAAAATAAATAGAATTCAGAATCTAGTAACTGTTGCTGTTGTCGCTCCATCTGTCTTCTTCCCCTGAAAGATGACTTAAAGATGATCTGACTTTAAGATCTCCAGTGGTCATTGGGAAAGAGGCGGGGCGAACCCTGAATATGTTTTCATTCCATCACAGAGGCACAGGATAAACAAACACAAACACACTTATACCAGAAGGCAAATAACAAAGCCATATTACCCTGGCACTCGTGTTTTTAGACTTTTATAGAAAACCAGAGTACCCTGAAAGAATCCAGACACTGATGGGAAGAAAGCAAACTACATACAGAAAGACTCCAGGCCGCAATTTGAACCCAGGAGCATTTAGCTGCAAGGCATAAATGCTAACAACTTGCTTAAAGTTCTCATTCTAGTTTAGACATGACCATGTTTTTTAATACCATGTTTATTTATTACCTGAACATTGGATGAGATTATTTAGTTTGTACACCTAGCCAGTATTGAGTTAGAACTGGACCCTGTTTGCCTTCAGATTTGGTAGAACTCAGGCATAAATGAAAGATTTCTCAGACATTTTGATTCATCTGGTCATTAAAGCACCACTCACAGTTGATGCGGATTCCTCAGCTGCACATACATGGTTTACAACTTTTTTCCTAAGCATTGTTAAAGCGCGTTAAAGATTTAGATCTGGCAACTTTTAATGCTTAAGAAACCAGTTTAGGATAAGCTGAGCTTTTTGACGTGGTGCATTATGCTGCTGTTCCACTGAAGATGGGTCCACAGTGGTCATTAAGCTGTGGACATGGTCAGTAAAAGTAGTCAGTTAGACAAAAGGTATTAAAGCTTTGCTCTGTGTGGACTAAAGAGTCCAAAGTTGACCAAGATAATATTAGAGTTAAAATTGGGGGTCCACTGACTGTATTTCCTTTCTGATTACTAATCATTCAAAGGCCTGACCACCGATCTTGAACATTACCATTTTTTTATAACTACCAATATCAGATGTTATAGGGTCAAAATGAACCATCAATGTTCCAATTAGGGTTTCCTTATACAACCTTTCAGGTGCCATTACACTACTACTGTTGCACGTTTTGAATATTGACCTCTTACGATATTGACCTGATACTATATCAGCAAGGCTCATACTTACTTGTATTCCGCATTTTGTTGTTTGGAGATTTGATGAAGTAATATTACCAAACAGTGAACAACAGTCAACATCAGCAGGTATGAGAACAACTGACCCATTTAAACAAAATCATTAATTTAAAAAAATAGAGAAGTGTCTGTCCATTTGCTGATATCAGAGATTTTAGATGCAGGCTGATATATATTCCGATATTCAGATATTTGAACTATATTGGACAAAGTGGGACATTCATAGTTTCAGTCTTATTTTACCAAAAACATTTGGAACAATACTTGTGAAATGAGGCAAACTGTTTTTAACTGCTTGGGAGGCAGTGATCTCACATAGAAATGCCAAGTTTAGAGCTATGAGAGTGGATGGTTTTCAGAATTTTGTATTTTGTGAGCTGTATTCCTTCTATTAGCGTACAGGAGTGGGACCTTGGGTGGTTTTCTACATCTATTGCTTACCTGCTCCAGCGTTCAAGCCGGTTCTCTGCATACCTTGGTTGCAATAGGTGCCTATTTTTGCTACTGTTCCATTTCTGTCATCTTGAATGTGTCTACCTATAACCTGACACCAAGAGTGTTTGTCCACATAACTTCACCTTAATTGATATTTCCTCTTTTCTGGCTCTTCTAATAACCTGAGTGATGCTAGGGGAGAAAATTCATAGAAAAAAAGGAAGAATTATTTTTAGCCCTTTATTTCTTATAGTGATGCCACGTCCAAACCTCGGCACAAAGCCTGTTTACAGCACAAGCTCAGGAGATGTAGTGTTGAGGCAGTTAACAACACATAACACATGAATAAAGCATTAGTAAAATGAGAACTACATGAGTTAATTTTTGAAAATGAAAATTATAAAGTTATTAAAGAAATTAATACATTTTTGATGAACATTTGATATCAACAGATTAGTTACCAAACTCTTCACTGCCAAGAGGTTTAGAAGATTTAGAATTAGTTTTTAGTTAACAACCACTCCTAGTGCAAGATTAACATAGTGAAGACTGTAAAATGCGAGTTGATAACTCTTACATTTTTCCAGATGTCATACATCCCTAATCTTTACCAACACTGGGTGACACTGATATGACACTCTTTAGGATCAAGAACTGCCTTTTTCACATGCCTTCATGTCACCATCGTTAGCTTGGATTCCAGTGTTGCTGTGACTCCAAGGAGAGAGTACCTACCTTTTAAGATACACTTTGAGCTCTTGCTGCAGTTCACTCAATAATACAATGTAGAAAAAAAGATGAAAAAAAGAATAGGGAAGATATCCATCATTCATGAGGCCATATCCCGGTGCCTGACATTTACAGGAGATTGATAACTAGTGTGTCCTAGGGATTAAGAGTCCTGACATTATTGTTTTCTCCCACTCAGTTACTATAGCTCTACTTGCTGCCTGGTTCCTGGCTGATTATTTTTCTGCTTTGGTTTCCTGTGAATACTTATTTAACCAAGCAAGCTGAATAGGGAAACGCTTTGCGCAGTGGCTGCCTGGAGAGACGGCGTTTACTCTGTCCTTTCTTTTGCCTGTGTCTGGGCGTGGAAAGACACATGTGACTGCTCATGTCAGGGATGAAGTGTTGTCAGTCACTCTTACTTTCCTTCTGCTCGGTCCATCGAGCCGTGGCCCTCAGATCCCATTACATAGTCGCTCCCGGGTCAGAAAATGTAGGATTTAATTGGACGCTCTTCAGACCGTTCAGAGTGCGGCTCGCTGAAAGTGACCCCAGTGTGGGCTGCTCTCTTTCCTCTATGATTAAAGAACATGATGAGGCGAGTAGCGTGCCTCTGGATGGACGTGTCGGCTGCCGCCCGCCACATTTTAATGACCAGTCCACTGAAACAGCTTTTTAACAACGGTAGAATGGCCTTCATCAGACCATAGGGCTATGAAGTCTTCCTTTAGGGCTTGTTGAGCTGAGAGAGATGAACTTCTGTGCTTAATGTTGGATCTTGTCACTCATCATAATTGTGCACAGCAAAAAAAAAGGAAAAAAAAAGTCTTTGCACTGATAAATACTTTTCAAAACCTGCCTTCTGGCTGGAAAATGTACATTTGAACTGTCAGCAGTTTTGATGTTCAAATTGGTAAAGTATTTTGTGCTTCAAACAAAGACACTTTTCTACCAGTACTTTTTCTCTGGTGGTTGACACACAAGTGCAACCTTTAGTTTTTTATCTAAATTTACTCCAGATGTGTTGTTTAAAGCCACAGCTATACTGTAAGTCTCTTTGGTCTCTTTATTCATTTGATGAGTTCAAGCCAAGACGTAGCTGGGCTCGCCTGCTGGTTTTGTCTTTTCTAAAGGAATCTATTTTGCATCTGAGAGCAGTGGGGGAGGTCCATATTAGACTGTCAAGTTGTCAAATCACAGTCATATTAAAAAAACACTGCATCCCTTTTATTTCTTGTACATAAAATGAACAATATAGCCTTTAGCGGGTTACTCAGGTATTTAAATGTAACCTCAAGTGTACAAGAACACAACCGATTCTAAATGAATGTTTTTCTTTTTATAAAACAGCTGAAGGCAAAAAAGAAAAATAAATATCTTGGTAACAGCCTATTACACAGGTGATTAAATTGCTTGTAGGAAGCTAGTTTTTCTGCAGAAAGCAGATTTTTTTTCTGGTGTAATTTATTATTTATTTTTTTATTATTCTTAATTTTAGCCAAAACTTTAACACATATTTTCTTCACTGCATGCGTGACCCAGTTTGGACTAATGATTAGATTGGATTTCATCTTATAAAGAGAGACGTCATTGACTCAATGACTTCCCAGGCTGCAAAACCAAACCAACTCCTGCCACAGCAAGTCACTGCACACAAGATGTGCTTTTTATGCTCATTTTAAAGGGTCACATTTGAAGAACTTGATAAAAACATCAAAATCAACTTAATGACATTTTGCAGAAACATATTTAATGCTCACTTAATGTGGTTTTTTACTTTAAAAAAAAAAAGTAAATGCACCTTAGAGGACATGGAAACATGTTTGTTGAATAAGTCTGATGTAACAAATGTTTACCTCATAAAAATGCTCAGCTGTTTCTGCCACCAGCAGACCATTACAATCACATCTCACTCTCTTGGTGTCTCATCAGTACCATTTCTAATACTAGCTGACATGACACAGCATAACTTGCCTGATTGAGACACATTCATAAAACTTTTGATCTGTAGTTCGCACTGTCTACAGTAGCTACCTGTATTTCCTGCTGTTTCCAGACAATTATAACATAAACAAATGACATCATGCTCTGCGTCACCTGTTGAACTCACGCCAATCTCTAATTTGCAATTTATCTTTTTTACCTCGTTTTTTTTTTTTTATTATTTCAAAGCTTAGCTTTAAATTCACATGCCAGTTGACACCAGAGCTGTGAATTATGACCAAGCATCTCTGCTCTGGAATTGTTCCGAAATTCTTGTGCCCCATCCTGTCATGAAGTTTAACATTTGACATGCAGACTGGGGATAACTGAGATATGTAGAAACTGAGCTCTTCTCTGAGCGTTGGGAAATCTGCCTTTGGGACAAATGTGCTGCATTTTCCATTCAGGGGAAGATTAGCGACAGTCAAAAGGTTTTCCACTTTTGAATAATACTTTCCCTTCTAGAAAGATGAGCTTTTATTAGTTTAAAAATGGTCTTATAACCAGGAATGAAATAGTTTGGCTGATTTTCAGCTTGATCAGCTCTGACTGCTGACTTATCAACAATAATTAAAATTATAAGTCAGTGAAAAAGACAGAAACTTTCAGCACTGTTTTCAAATAAAAGACAAAAAGCCGACAAATTTAAGAAGTTATTAAAACAGAACTATCTATTCTATGACATGTTGGCGATTAGGCGTAAATCTCTTCATTCTCTAAAAAATGTCTAAAATTGCCTTCAATTTAGAAGATTAGGCAAACCGTGCCTCACAGCAGCTACTCTTACACACACATTATTCATAGTATGAATAAACTACTCATGGCTAGAAACATTTGAAAGAAAATACTTATTTTTTCATGTAATATTTCTTAAAAACCCTTAAAAAATTCCTTTTTTATGACTTTGAGGGGTTGAAAAATGTTTAAATTGGCAGTCTGTTTTCAGCATTTGCCTAAAAAATCCAGATGCATGATTATAAGAAGAGAAGTCGAAAATGTCATTTCAGTTTTTAATCTCTTAGGAGATTGGTTTGAAAATGTTTTATAGGAATGAAATAAATGCTGCCTGGGTAAACCTCTTGACTACTTCAGAAGAATGCAAAATTAAAAGATTTATCATCACAAATAATAATAATAATAGTAGGGTATATAATTACAGGTATGTGTGGATTCCTCTGTGTGATATTTTCAGAGAAACATTTTAAGGGAAATAATGTTTCCTGTTTTTTTCCTTTTATAATGCATGCTTAAAAAAAACTCAGTCAACAAAAGAGGAATGCTTAAAAAGCTTTAACTTATTAAAAAGGGAAAAATAAATAGAATGACTAATTGTCCTTTTAGAATAAAAAAGACAATGAATTCCTGTAGACGAAATCAGGACACTTATAAAAGCTCTGTATTTCAGTAATAATGGCTTCAAAAGCCTTTTTAATCCATTTATATTTTTTAAATAATCTTAAAGCAGCAAAAGAGCACATTTGTATGCAGGTTTGTGGTAGAAATATTCAGTCTCTTTAATTTGGAGGAGATACTGGTGTCACTTTCTCACTGGACAGAGAAAGTTTAAGGACTCCATGGTTTTTTGTTTGTAAAATATTGAAGTCATAGCTTAAAGCTGGAATCATAGCATGACCTAAAATGTTCTATTCAAGTATAGGGACGAGTGTTGAGTCTTCAAAGGCCATCCACCAGGGGTCTTCCCCTTGGTCCTAAGAACCCACCTTTGCACATCTTTTAGGTGATTCACTGCACCTAATGTTAATTAAAGGTGATTAAAAGGCCTCTGCTGAGGAGGTAACACAATCGTTTGATGCAGGTTTTGTGTTGAGAAGGGATGCATCTAAAACATGCATAGCAGTTACTATCTAGAGATAAGCACATTTTTGTTCTGTGGCCATAGATCAGCAATCAGCAAGTCAAAATGAGAAAAAGTCTGACTTGTTTAATTCATTAATGTAACTAAAACTAAACTCACAGTATTTTATATATTTATATATGCGACAGCACTGTACTCTGGCCTACTTTAGGGTAGATACAGATGTTTTGATGCAGAAAAATCTTATTATTCCTTTATTTGTATTGAACTGAAAGTGTTAAAGCAATAGTGCAGCTTTTAACCTCTAGGGGTGCTTGACCTGTAAGTCCCAGGCCCTCGAGATGTACTGGAGTTTGCTAGCAGACCACTGTGGACCAGCAGAATGAGAAGTCATGGAGGTCCTTGTAAAGACAAGGCTACATTCATCCATGCGGATTAAATCCTACATCAGAGAACCAAAGATTTGTCTGATCAGGTAAAGATAAGGTATAAAGCTTGTGTACAGCTTCTGTACAACACAGGGCCTGAAGATTTTGTACGCCCACAAGGTTAGGATTTATAAAAATCAAACCTGTCATAAAAATGTGCTTTCCTCACAGAAACTCTGGCCCATCCGTACAGCTATGCATATTTTGGTAGGAGTGGAAGCTGGTGACACAGATGGTGACTGAGGGGAACTGAAGTTAGACTGCATTAACATTTTTCTCCTGGAATTTTATTTCAATTTATATGAAAAGTTAATCGTAGATCGACTTCATCAGATCCAAAGCGCAGTGTGATGTATGCTGGCACTGACAGATCCTTTCAAAAATAACAGATAAAACAGCCAGCTTATATTGAGAGTTCAGGTTATCACAACTTTAAATGTCTCCTCTCATCACACTCCTCTTCCTGATGTCTGAGGTCTATCAGACTCTGAAGGTGTGGTTAATACTTCCGTTAGTTTACTGAGACAACCAAGTATATTTATCTGACTTTCCACCTAACTCACCAACACCTTGGTTAAACTGCATTTCTTCTTTTGGCTGCGGATGCCATTAGTAACAATTACACACCATTGATCAGCTGGCTAATGTTATTACTCAATGACATCCTTGCAGTGCTTTGGAGCTACCATTTGAAGTTGAGTATGGGTGTGAACTGGGTCGAACATGATGCAAACTTTGAAGGACAGCTGTGATTTATGACTGAACATGGTTTTATAAAAACTTTCTTGTTTAAGGGGAACCTCTACAGCACATGACCCATTCAGTGACGGATACGATTCCCTTCTTGTTTTTCAAAAAGGGCAGATGACAGTAAGCATCAACCAAGTGATGCTTAATATAATATATCTCAAACTAAGCTAATATTTGAGTTAAAATTCTACAGTTTTAAGCCTGTTAAAGAACCCGTCACAAAACTGTTTTTTTGAAAAACAACTGGAGTTGGTTGGTAAGATCTAAAAGAAAACTGGAAATTGATAAAATCATTTGTTTCTGGGATCAACACTTTTATCATTTACTCTGTCAGAATTCTCATTTTAGATCAGCCTGTGAGACAAACCAAATAGAATAGAATAGAATAGAATAGAATAGAATAGAATAAATCTTTATTGTCCACCAATAAAGGGAAATTATCTTTGGCTCACCAGACAGGCAGTACTAAAATACAAATGCTGACAGGAGCAGTAGGTGAAATTGAACCACTAGGTGGGCTGTTGAGCATTGTCTGTGGTTCCACATCTTGTGTATCAAGCTTCTTCACACCATATCCCATCTAAAAATTATCTTAAATTCTTCACATCACTATTTTTTACTTCTTTCAGGCTAAAATAGTGAATTATTGCTTTATTGCTCCTTTAAGCCCCCCATGACTGTTACTCCTAGGGATTCTTCTGTATTTATGATCATACTTCCTGCTGCTGTAAAACACATCTCTCTTTTATTTACAGCATTAAACTCTTAAATCATTCCTCTTACTCACTTCCAGCTGTGCAACTTGGTTGTCCGGCAGGAGTAGAGAGAACCCACTCAATCCACCCATTTGGTTTGGTTTAATAATAAATCATTGTGATATCAAGGTTTCAACCACTGCTTTCACCGTTGTGTATTGATTGGTCGACATTTCAATCTGGTCTCCAAACTGTTTGACTCAGACCTAGAGTGTATCTGGAGGAATTTGTTACCACATTAAACACTGGTAATTGATAGTTTTTCTGTGAACCCATAAGCCACTCTTTATGTTTGATATCAGTGGAAAAGTACAAAGTAACAGTAAGAAGAGCTTCTGAAAAAGATATCAGTGGTAGACTTTGAACGATTTGTGAAGACAGAGGCCTGAGAGGATGTCTCCAGACTACAAATGTCCTGATTTGTCAGTCATCATAATTGACAGACTTGGGATCTTGTTTCCTTGTAGCAGCTGCGTGCTGTGGAGTGATTTTCAGAAAGATGAGGGAGAAGGTGGGGAAGTCTGTTTAGAGGGGGGAGTCTGTCCTAGATCCTTGCAGCCATAGATTTGGCAAAAGGTCATATGATATCGTTTTAAGTATTCAGTGCTAGCAGAAAAACTTTTGGTCAGAGTCCAGTGGTAGTTTTCTCATGGGGTTGTCCTCCAAGTTACACTGTGCTGCATTAATTGGTAGAAATATTTCCCCCGTACCTCTGCATGAAAAACAGAAAATCCAAAGAAAAGATGTATTATTTTATGTCACATGAAAGTAATTCAGGAGCACTTTGAAGTGGGACTGATTTTTATTGATCTCAGTTTCTAATACGAATGAGTGTAGGAGCACTCTGAACTGAGCCCTTGCCTTATTTGGTACATTTTAATGCATGCTTAGAGGTAAATTCAGATTGCCTGGCTTTCTCAGGAATTACATCCCGGACCAATGAGGCCAGACGATTTTGACTGTCGGTTTTCTACATTACTAGCTCTGACCGGTGACTAGTCAGTCGGAAACCCATAAATCATATTTTCTTTTTCAAATTGGTGAGGATACAATGCACAAGCGCCCAAATGTTGTACCGACACTCGTTCGTGTGAAAGCTGTGACTGCATTAATAAGACCTAGACATTCTCAGTATTATTAAGGCGAATAAAAAAATAATAGCAAAGGAGTTTGTGAGATGTAACTAAAAAATTTTTTTTTCAGTAAATCAAGATGATGAGGGGACCTGATGGAAGATAACAGGAAAGCTAAACGGACACACAAATGAAAATATATATCTTTTATGTTTTTAAGCTCTGCTAGTTATGCTGTATTTAGAAACGTTGGTTTCCTATTTAAAATCTGATGTAAGAGCAAACATCTTTTGGGATTTTCTTTTCTAAACATGTTTTTAAATGTATGACAGCTCTTCCAGTTCGATGTCGGTTCTGCTCAAGGAAGCTGCTCTTCCTCAATACCTAATTAGGTACTTATTAGTTTGACTGACAAAGATATGACAGATTGGTGAAGGAATTAGAAAAGAAATTGACACTATTAACATTTCTATTTTCAAATATTGAAAACTGTTTTTGTTTGTTTAATATATTAATTTTTCCCAAACATGCCCATATGAAGGAAAACCAGAGAAACTAAAAATATTTTCAGGGTTTCTTAATTCTTCCGTTGGCTTGAATAATTGTGCTAATAACTGTGCTTCCAGAGGGAAGATTTGAAAAGCAAACGAATGTGATTGTTGTTGTCATATTCTCTTATCGTGTAGTTGATAATGAGTCGATGGAAACATCCTTTACTAAATTAAAAGGTCAGTTGAAGCTTTACAAAAACAGTCAACCACAAATTTCTGTTCAGTTTATCCTCGTTTAGATCACTTAGCAGAAATTCAAAGACACTCGACGCGAGCTTTTGTGTCTGTCAGCTGCTCCCTCATTCAGAGGTCACCAAAGCAAACCATACAACTTGTTTACAGACTTGACAAAGATTTTAGCTTGGATGCCTTTCTTGATGCAGATGGGATTCAAACCCAGGTCCCTATCATCAATCAAAGACTTAAACCACTTTGTCATATATATACTATATTGCATATAATGTTTTTTTTTTTGTGTCCTTTCACAGAGTTTCAAGCATACCTTATGGAGAGGCTGGTGGCCTATATGTGCCCAAGCAAATATGGAACAAAGCAAAAATTATTTACAGATTTGGAATGTTTTTTATCAATGTGGCTTCTGATTAAAATGAATGCTGATTACAAGAAAGGCTTTCTAAACAAAAGGAAACACTTGTATGAAAGACTAATTTAAACTGCAGCACTGTTAGAGATAAAAACATCACTTGACAAGAGTGTGATTATGTGACAGAGAGAAAGAGAAGGGGGAGGTGAAGGGTGTTGAAAGATTGACAGAGTCTCAGTGACATTCTCATCTTGATGTAAAAATATACATGCTTCTCATCTGACACATTCCCTATATTTGTTCTCTAATCACTCGAATGGTGTCTATTCCCTGCTTAGTTTGGCTCTGGCCAGAGGCAAAGCCTCAGGATGAAAGAATCTGAAGACCACATAAGTGAACTTCCTGCATCTGATTGCTATAAACATGCAGCTCATTCCCTTTTCACACATCTTTTACATGAAAGAAATAATCCACTATTTTCTGTACTGATGTATGCCCTCCCGCTGGTCATATGGTTGCTATAAGGGTAATTTAAACATGCTCCTAACTGTGCAAGTGCAAAAGCCTTGTCCTTGTTAATGGCTGATTATATGTGCCAAGACAGTGTGTAGCTTAGCTTGTCTCTACATGTTTTCTTTATGGTGTGAAGATACTACACAAAATGTGTGAATGTCTGAGAAGAGAAAGATTGCAAGTATAGAAATGCAGGAATTTGTTTAAAGCATCTTTGTCTTGAGCTTAATTAAGGTTTAATCTACACCAAATACAGCTAATTAGAAGTTTATGTAATTTGCTATGTCATTTTAGATGATCTAATTCAGAAAGGAATTATTTCATTTTATTTCAACTGAAACATCTTATCTTGTCGCTTCCTGAGTTTATTGTCTAAGTAGCCATGAGTAATAGCAAACAACAAAGCACACTGTTCCAGACATGGGCTATTTGATTTTGATATTCTTGAACAGAATTTCTATGGTTTCACTTTTTGCATTATGGTATCAAAACAAAAGTCACCCAAAAATTATTCAAATCTTTTTTTAACAAATTGATAAATTGATCTTATTTAAAATCTAAAAGACTTTTGCTATACTGTCAGAAGACAAAATGTAACTGCTCTAATATATTATTGTGATAGTGTGTTGTCAAAAGCTATTTACCCCAGTACAGGTTTCTTCTTGGTCTTCTTCTTGCAGCTAGAAGGTTCTGGGTTCGGTCCCGGCATAGAGTTTGCATGTTTTCCCCGTGCATGCGCAGGTTCTCTCCGGGTACTCCGGCTCAATTTTCCCTAGGTGTGAGTGTGCGTGTGTGGATGGTTGTACAAGTGTGTGTGTTCTTGTGTTGCCCTGCGACAGACTGGCGTCCTGTCCTGGGTGGACCCCGCCTTACGCCCATAGTCTGCTGGAGATAGGCACCGGCCCAACCGCGACCCTGACGGATGAAGCGGGAGAAGATGGAT
>JAUZNJ010112477.1:30228-46110 GCA_034780135.1 Jordanella pulchra | reverse complement strand
GTGCAGCATTATAGAGTCTGATGGCAGCAGGAATGAATGACCTGCGGTAGCGCTCCTTCTTACAGGCAGGGTGTCTGAGTCTGTCACTAAATGCCAATTAGGTAAAGCTATGGAGTTAAAATATCACAGATTAGAACACAATGTAGTGAGAATTGAAATAGTTCAACAATCTGGAATCAAGTATCCTCAATGACTGAAAAATGACTGTTTAAGTGTTACAACCAGCGAGCTCTTTCTCATTTTCCTCCCTGATCACAATAAATTCACTGCAACATTTCAGTTTAAGAAATAAGTAGGAGGGAACTTTGGTTCCTTCTTACAGTACATTATTGACGCCGTGCAATCTTTGCAAACAAAGAAATAAATGCAAAAAATGCCCCAAACTCCTCTGTCACAAAAGCATTAACTTTTATATCAGTGAGTTACATTGGTGAACTGTCCCACAGTTAATTTTAAAGCCAACATTGGTGGATATTAATAACATGCCAATAACATTGTGTATCCCTAGAAATACTTTTGCTCTAATGGCATTTTATAAATTGCCAATAGAACATTTTTTTTTATTGCTTGTCAAAAATAGTTCATATTCTATCATGTGTTATTCGCGGTTAGGTCTAAACTTCCTGGTTGAATGAAATGATTTTTAAAATGAATACTACCACATGTAATGATAGGATATTTGTTTTTTTAACATTAAACCTGTGACATATTGTACTTCAAGTTTTCCTTTTTCCCTCTGCATTATTATGTTAAGCGATTTGTATTATTAAAGGTAAATGGATCAGAGACGATGACATGCTGGAGGTAATCCAGCCATTTGATACTGTGTATCTGAAAGCTGCTGGACCACAGAGTGTTGCTAACACCTCAGGAACTGATTATCGCGTTGTAGCTAAATAGCCTGCTAGCTCCAGCCTCAATCTCAGGGAACAGACATGTTGACACATCACTAATCAACACATCAGCACCTTCATGGTGGCAGAAAGAGATGTGGTTCTACTTGGCAAGAAGATGGTTCTTCAGAAGTCAGTAAGGAAATTAAAATATTGATTTGATTCTTGCAAAGACATAAATGCACCAATATTTATTTTATTGCTATGTTTTAAAGGAGATGATTAATTGTTATTTTGAGTCTTTAAGCTCCATATAGTTTATTATAAAAAGATTGCTGTGTTTTATAGGTAAAAAGTCCAGATGTCAGACGTTGTTCTATGAAGTGATGCAGTATTTTTTGGTGAATAAAGTTGCCATCTTTCTGAGATGAAAGTCCCTAAAGCTAACCTGACTAACCCTCACTGCTGTGGCCTTGTGCCCTGACAGATCACTCCCTTAACACCAGGTATACAGACATATATGCTACACAAATCACCAGATCAGGGACAGAGGCATGATTTATCCCCACAGGTGTGACTGATCAGCACATCAGCAAACAACCTTGGCCGGTAACTGCTTAGTTTATTCATTTTCCGTTATGTACAAAAGCTAATCCTGCAGAGAAATCACTGGTGCCTTCTGAGTAACAACTCTGGAGTACCTCAATCATCTGGACATGATTATAAATGAACAAATAATCAACATAAAGATTGTAATCAGTCCAGTTCTTCTTCCTCCTCCACAGCTGTATTTGTTAGGACCAGATTTGAAACAAACACTGAAGAACGAATAAACAATGATGTTCATCATTTCCACTTTAGATAATATGAAAATTATTCATTTCGAATCAAATGTCTTTTGTTTTAGAAAGGGATGCACCGAAAATGTCATCATTGAAAATCTTTAGTTTTCAGCAGATAGACGTTAAACACCGAAACAACACGGCTGAAACTTGTGATGATGCGACAAACAGCACATCCAGCACGCAGAAATGTTGTCAGGCGCATGAAGTAAAGCACTGAAGCAAGATAGCACAGAATTTGCTAGAGTTGAGCGTGTGGCAGACGGGTTTTGAGTTTAAACGCTGCACATTGATCTCAGTCGGCATTCAGGTCAGTGGTACAAAATGCCATAGAAATATATTTTTACTTAAATTAATTTAGAAAATAGGCCAAGTAATTGATTAAACGTGTGCAATTACATAATATACACAAATAATATATGATATATGTAAGTATGTGTATGAGCAGTTCTGTATATATAAGTTCATACTTTCTGTAATTTCACTCTATTCTGGCTCTAGCATAAAAATAGAAATTCAAAAAACAGAATTGAGTGGAATTTTGCCTGCTTGCTGTGCGCTGCCCTGTGGAGGCGGTGAAAACACTCATTGATAATTTACTAACACTGTAAATTGGGGTAAGTCCACACACAAAGACACAAAAATGTAATTTTAACATCAATTACATAAAGTAGTCAGGGAACTACTGTACTCTATGGATACCTTGTTGTAATAGCCGTAGGTGATGGCGTTTGGGTGAACGCCGGCTTTCTTCATCTCAAAGAGGACTCGGACAGCCAGGACAGGCTGACCATACTGTCCACAGAGCTGCATCAGGACCCGGTAGCACACCTGTGTGTAAAGGTGTGGGATTGTTTAGGCAGGAATATTGAAACATGGTATGATGGCTAATAAAAATGAGGCTAAAAAAGAAACAAAAAAAGCTCATGTACCTCATCAGGAGGTTGCAGCTTTTTTGCCTGCATCTTCCTGAGAACGTCGTAGGCGGTGCGAAGCGCCCGCACCTTGGAGTGACACACCTTCACGTAGGCCGGCAGACAGATAAACCACAGGCCATAACAGTGACGGAGGAGGCACTTGGACCACAGCTGAGGGATGGAGGAGTATTTCTTTGCAATCTTCTGTGCTGATTTGATCTCCTGGGGATGAAAAAAAGAATGTCGTTAATAAGAAGTTTTCCTGGTACAGCTCTTCAAATGTATAAAACATCCCTTTTAATTATGGGAAACCTATTTATTATGAAGAGATAATAAGGTGTATAATGTAGGTTCATCTGATGAAGCTGGTAATAATCCTCTTTATTTAACATTGCAACCTGCTGCATTTAACCCACCTCTGTGAACTTGCAGCTTGCCTCTCCTCTAGGCAGCACTGTGGTGTTAAGGGTCTTGCTCCCAGACCAGGAGTGATAATCTTGCGGTTTGATTTTGCAGTTTCTCCAGAAAACAAATCACTGCTCTCTAACCACTGGGCCTCCATCTGCCCCAGTGTGTAATCTGCCTCATTATTAGGGTTGTCAGCAAAAGAAATCATGACAGCTTAAAACTTTCCGGGTGATGGCTATGTTGACAGTGAATGTCAGAAAACCCAGAAGACAAAAACCAGTGCATAACATGACACCTACATTCACTCTAGACTTGAAGCAACATGGATTCTGTTTCTCTCTATTCTTCCTCCAGACTCTGGGACCTTGATTTCCAAATAAAATACAATTTTGCCCGAAAAGACGCTTCGCACAACTGTCTGTAGTGGATGATTTCACTGTCAGTTCACTTCTTGTGAAGCTCTTTAAAATTCTCATCTAGATTTACTCGACAATCGTCTCAGGGCTTTGGTTATCCAGGTTTCTGGTCTTCACATTTTTTCCTTCCACTCTACTTTTTTTTATTCAATACAACTTTTTACTGAATTAGATTTTTCTGAAACATTTTGAGTTTTCCATTAAGCCATGATCAAAAAATAACCAGAATAAAATATGTAAACTGTTTCTCTGCATGCGTATAAACTCCATACTATATCTATCTATAGTTTCACTTTCTGAAATGTGGGACTATAAACATTGAGCCTTTTCAGGATATATCCTATTTTTTTTTAGCTGTAACTGAATAAGAACGTATGGAGGTCTTATCAAACAAAATACAGGAAGACAAATAATCAAAGTAAATTCCTCTCCCAGAGCTTTAACTGTTTAGTATAGAGCAATGCAAAGAATCTAGGTTACTGCTGCTCCCACCTGTTTGGTGCGTCTGAACATCGGGGCGGGACTGGTGGGACAGCTGTGTCTGGCGGCGAGGCGGGAGGAGCGTGTCCGTAGACCCTCCACTGGGTCGAACAATTCAAGAGTTAACACCGGGAAACCATCATACCTATGGATAAACAGCAACACAAATGCACATTATCCTGTTTTAAGTTCCACAACAAGCTGTCTTTGTTTTTACCCATTTTCTCTCCATTTTCTTGGTCCTAACTGAGAAAAGTAAAAAATAATACTTTAAAAGACCTCCAGAAAACACTGAGAGCCTTGCTAAAAACCGATACCAGGAGGATTTCAGAATCCTTTTTGATTTTGACTTTTAGCACCCTGGAAAGATAACACATTATTTGTTCTTTCATAGTTTGAAAACAGGTCCAGCTTGTACCTGTAACACAGTGGATATTCCTCCCCATCAGGCAGAGGCGGCAGCTCTGGAGGTGTGATGAAAACCGTATGCTCGCTGCGCTGGGATTCATCAATCTCAATCAGCCTGGTCTCATCTGGCCGATCACTGTCCACCTGCAGTCAGCAGCATGCAAATGTGAGGAGAGATTCCTGAGTGGCGACCCTTTCATCTGTCTCAACCAATAGAATTAAGGAATATCGAACTAAGGAAGTGAGAATCAGGACATAATGGAACATCGTTTGAATGGGTCAGGGTTAGTGGAATACACTTTTTATTCACTTGTTTCTAAAAATAACTACTTAAGGTAATTTAACAAAGTGCAGAAGATGGGAGAGATTCCAGGTGTGACAGCAAATGACCTAGTTTTTCTTTTCTCTCTATTATTCTCTCTACAGCCTTCTCTGCACGCTGTTCCACAGAGCATGAATGACATAAAGTAAGGCTACGATAAACACTTTCACATCCATTAAAGAATGAATTATATTAATGATCAAATAAAAATGGAAAAAAGAGAAACACACAAGCAGCCCCAAACGAAGACAGATAAAGCTCCATAATAGAAAACAGGCAGTACAGCCAGTGCAGCATCCTAAAGACAGATCTGCTCATAGTGAAAGATTTCTTTCCTAAATACAAAAGAAAGAGGTTTCTGCTGAGCCGAGTGACATCATAGGAACCAGTTGAATGACCATCTATGTAAACATTCAGCACAGCTGATTTAATATCTGGCAGCAAAATAAGTCGTGAGGCAGAGACAGCACCATGAAGAGCTTAGTCACGTTTTCACTTATTGAGCAATGAAACATCTGCTGTGGTCAAATGTTTGGGTGACATTTGCCATTTTTATAGGTCAGCCTCCTTGCTTGAGTACACTGGACAGATCCAGAGCACATTTGTAAACACAATGCATGTGAATCCAATGCAAGATACTCTACAGCCACAACAGGAGAGAAGCTAAAAGCTGCTTTTAGCCACTTTTATCTTGGATCTTGTACTTTCTCCTCATGATCTTTCTTTTATAGCCATAGCTGGAACATTAAAAGGAGAAATAAATCAGGAGTTTTAGCTTAGCCCTTTCTTTTTTGGTTGTCTGTACCAAGCAGAGGAATTAAATTACCTTAAGCTCTACCTCAAAAACCAAACCAGGATGGTGATGAAGAATTGATTAACCTACATAAATATAGCTAATTGTTAGAGCTGTTTTGTTCATGTATGCTTTAGGATGTTAAGGAGGTATAGTGTTCATCTCTGATAAAGCAGAGATGGAACGGACCCTGGTGTAGTAAAACCTTCATCAGTAGAAAAGGTTCAATCAAAGCTCAGATACACAACATGGCTCCTGTTTAGTTAGCAAAAAGCCCTATACCACAGGACAACACCACATGATCAAAGTGGTATTATATCATTCATGCATGGCTGTGATTCCTTCTTGGATTCTGCCCTTTGAGAAGCAGGCTCATATCCTCCAAAAATACACGGCCATCCTACACAGGAAGACGTAAACCACACTCCTCCAGGAAGCATCAACTTTGACCACTCTGCACCTGCCCAGTAAACAACACACCCTCTCTCTCTGGTGGTGATGTGAAGCAGAACAAGATCATTTCTGCTCAAAGATAAGGCAAAGGGACTCTTTTAGAACCTAATCTGAACAGTTACAGCAATGCTTTTTTTCCCTTTTCTTCACTAAAATCTAATTAGTGAAAATCTTTTCGGCCAAGAAAGATCTCAGACTTAGCTCAACCCTCCAAGAGAAGAACCCAAACAACAGATGTGAGGTCATGAAAGGGGACTTTTGTTTAATGGAAGCATTAAATTACTATGAATCTGAGTTTCTAACACCACGCCTCCCATAGCGACTCTTTACCCAAAAAATAAAAAGGTTACAACCACTTACAGGTGGGGAAAAGCAAGGAGCCTGTTTTATTCTCCTCGGAGCTGTTTAGATTTAATGCACAGACTTACACTTACAGGGGCTGACATGTGACTCACAGACGGTCTTTAAGCAGGAGATCTGAGATTTATGACGGATCAGAAGAGAATTACCAGTCACACTAGCAAGGATAGCAAGAAAAAAAAAAAAAAAAAAAAAAGCTTAATGACAGGGTTCAGCTGTGCAGGTGCTAATTCATCCATGCCAGACAGAGGAGGGGGCGAGGCAGTGGCCTAGTTATCCTGAAGGTAATTAAAGACAATCTTAGTCAAGGTCGAAGAGTGGAAGACTGTGTTCAATGGGGAACGAGGAAAGGGTTCTTCTGCCCCTGCTGTAGGTTACTTTAGGTCATTTTTGAACAAAGTTTAAAGCTTTATTGCACAGGAGGATCTCATAGCAGAAATTTCCAATCGCTAAACAATTGGAAGGAAAATAAAAGCTTAGACATTTGTTCCTCACATCATCTTAACTTTCAACTAAAGTTTTCCAAGGCACTTCAGAAGCTGCTAAGTAACAAGAATAAGTGCTTTTTTGGGAATACGAAGGTTTATATAGTAAGATTTTGGCAAGATACAGGGTAAAAATACATGTCAAGAGAATTTTTCTTATCTCTGAATTCATTTTAAGAACAATTAAAAAAATACTGATGTTTAAGTTGTAATTTCTATAGCTTTTTATTTGTTGTTAGTTTTTAACAGCACAAGGGAAACTGACTCACTATAATTTCATCATAATCAAAAAAAATAAAAATCCTGTCTTTAATTAGGCACATTTATTTGATGAGTAAGATGACTCGCATTAATAATCTGTTTACATCAGATTTTACAAACTTGGAGCAAACTGTAAGAGGGATATTTTACCATTCCTTTCTATGTAGTGTTTTCTAATATCCTGAGATGGACATTTGAGAATAAGGTTTGTTTTGTGTCTATTAAACCAATTCTCTGTTAATTTAGCAATTTCATAGCATTTTGATGAGATTAAAAAAAAACAGACGACCCATTTTTTGTCAACAAGCAAGATCTCCAGGTTTCCTTAACAAGGACTTGGTTTCCATCATGTCCTTTATGTCCTGCACTTTATGGTACATTCACACCAGAAAAGTCATTTGGTCCCTTTGTTTGGGCAGGTCTAGTACAGTCTAGTTTTTTGAAATCAAATCGTTCTTTTGCAAGTAACTATAATTCACAACAAAGCCCCGTGTTTGATGATCATTGGTCAGAAATGACTACAGCAGGACAGTGGAAATGGAAGAAAAATCCTATGGGGTCCTGCATGCAGCACCTCTGCTTTTTCATGATTTTATTTCAGCTGCAAAATCACAGATTGTCAAAAGCAGCTCATTCAATGTAGATTTTTAGACTTTTTTTATTTCTAATCCAATGATGGTGAATGCATTTTTCAAGCCGAGATCATCACTAAATCCATCTAACTTCACACCTGCACAAAAGATCTGGACCAAGAAGGAAAACAAACTCTGGTCCTTTTAAAATTGAACAAACGTGGCAGGTGTGAAAACACACTTAAAAAGGTTCCCAGGGTCACTGAAAGACAAATGAGGATAAAGCATCACAGATCCTCTACTATCCTGAACAGAGGATAGGATTTCTTTTTTATAAAAATTCTACTTATGTTTTATACAACCAGTGTTTGTTGCCAAATGGTGACATTTCAAGACTCATTTGACCAAAGCAAAAATATAACTATTAGTTATGTTTATGAAAGTAGGGGAGGAAACGCTTTCTATTCAACTGACGCCAAACAAACCATTGCATGTAGACTGGAGTGTTGGTTATGGAAGCCTCTCCTTGCTGTAGCTCCCCAACAATAAGCTTTTAGGATTAGGTTTGTTTTCCATTACTATCCTCTCTGGATTTGGTGACACAATCCACTGGGCTCCTCATCCAGCCTCAGTTTTAGTCGTTTTAAACTTTTTCTATTCCAGCTAGCACCTTCAGGACACAAGCTATTTTCTTGTTGCTATCTCTTGAGTTATGAGGATATACACACATGTAACCTTCTTTAATTAATGATATGATCTATTTGGTAGAATGCAGCGAGTGGCGCAATCATTCATCAACTCTACCAGTGTCTGCGCTTACTCTTGAGTAAATCTTAATAATGAATACAAATTAATACATAAAAGAAGCTCTAACGATATTACTAGCTACAACAAATGTCTCTCCTTCAGGGACCAATTATCTTTAATCAGACTTTTTATACTTGAATGATTTGCATGTGACTACAGATCGCTGTGATTTATCCACATCAGAGTATTTAAAAAGATGCAAAAGATGTGACTCAGGGAAAACAGTTGCTGCTTGAGTCCTAAAACTGCAAACTTCAACATATCAAACACAGGTCAAACTATGTATGTCTAAAACCAACCGCTTCACAAGTGACACCAAGGCCACAGGCTACTATTACAACAAGAGTGTATAACAAGACCTTGCCAAGATCCTACATATTCTGGCTGATCATCAACATTGCAGAGCCTCACAAAACGTTCTTGAAAAGCCTTTGTATTATGGTTAAATTACAGAAGTTACAAAAACCTTCACATTCTTAACTCATGCATCATTAGATTTAGCAGAAAACTGAGCATACCGATGACCTAAAACTGTAACATATGCAGGAGAAAGTGCTGTGGCAGCAAGTATGATACATGCACTGAATATCTGAAACAATATTTAAAATTTAACACAAGGATGCTGATGGAGCCTGAATGCAACAATGTACTGTAAAGGGCGTAAAAATAGGACAACCAGATCTGCAGACATGGAAGGTTTCCTAAACACACTCAACATGCCCCCAAAAAGAGCAGAACTTTATGCAGTTTCACTTAGTCCATGATTTAGTTATTTGCACAGGTCATGCACATCTGGGAGCAAGCAGAGCAGGTGATGATAGCAGAAGGCTTACCTTCCCTCCTTTCTCTGCACGTTCTGAGTTGTAAAGCTGCTTGCAACAGGAATTAAGGGGAGACACAGAAGAAAACTTAGCAACTGCAGAGCAGAAAGGGGTTTGGATGTTTGCTGAATTACTCCAAACCAAAGCATTATAACAGCAGGGGAGACGGTTATTTATTTATTCTTAGGGAGCTAAATCAAAATCTATCAGAACGTGGAATCTGAGCCTCACTTTGTCCACACAGTCGTCAAAGAAGGCCAGGCTGGTGTCTTTGTCGCTGACAAATGAACATTCCTCAATGAAGCGGATGAACATCTGGGTCTTGGTCATGAGGGAGTAGAACTTCTGGTGTGAGCGGTCGCGGCTCTTTAAGAATCCTACAGAGAGAAAGTATGAGACTTTAACATCTGCACTGATTTCACTCTCTTCAATTCTCCAATTTGCTTTGGGAAATTTCCCGCTGGCTCATTTTTGTACAAAGTCCAGCTGATTTCATCTGAAGGGAGAAGATGAGCTCCGACAGGAACAATTAGCTAACTTCCTCTAAAGGTGTGTCATTTTGTGGTTAGAGACGCCATTATTCTATAAAAGACTGTAACATTTTCAATAGCTTCTTTTTGTCTTGGTTTGGAAAAAGCACGGCGTTATTAGTGTAATGACAAATTCGGGATGTGCACAAACATCGTGAAACGCCTTCATAATAGTTAAAGCAACTTAACTGAGTAATAAGCCTCTGCTCTTCAGAGAAAGGACCTGAAGGATGGTTGCTGGCACACATCTCAGAGGTGAACAGCTAGAGCTTCCTGCAGCTGATAAATATTTCAGTCTTGACAGAAACTGGTTGTAAGCAGAACCATCAGTAACTTTAAAACACAAAGCCCCTCTCAGATTCTTTTTCCCAATAAGAAAACATCACTTTCTTATTGTCCTGGGGAGAATATTAAGCAATGAGTTTTCTACAGAGTTATGTCCAGTTTGTTTTTTTTCCTCGTTACTTTCTGAAATACGGTTATAAACAAATGAATAGTCTTTTATTTATTTTCATGCATACATATAGCCCTGAAGAATATTTAAAGTCATTTAATAGAGTTATTAAAAAATCAGTTTCTGAATAGGGAATATAACACCTGGCTTGTTATTTTACGCAGAAACAGAACAACAAAAATGGTATTACCATTGAGACCATAGAAAAAGAAATATATGAAAAGCACCTAAAATCTATTAATGTATAAAATATTATTTCAGCTAATTGTTACAAGGAAATAAAAGTCAGAGAGGATTGGAATTAAATCTAACATTTTAAAATCTATTTTTGTTTGACTGTACAATTAACAACAGTCATTATGCTAATGTATAGATTTGTTCTTCAGTTTAAAAAAAAATGATTTTAAAAGTTAAATTAAAAGGGGTGTATTTGCCTTGTTCGTTAATCAATTAGTGAACTGCATGTTTAAGTTACCTTTAAGATAGCTGGTAGATTTTAGTGTTTTTTTGCAGCTGGTCTTACTCCAGTTTTTTTTTTTTTTTAATATTAGCTCTGTTTTCATAGTTGGTGAGAAAATATCTACCATTATAGTTCACTTTTATGTAGATGACATCATACTATATCTAGTTCACTATACTTTAGGAAACACTACTTAGGACCTCAAAGCTTTCCTTCAGTACGAGTTGCCAGCCTAGTTGATGTTGATTAACAGAAAGCCCTTTAATATCTCGGTTAATATTCTGCCCCAGATAAAAACTACACAATGCTTTTCTTCTTAAAATAGCTCTATCCTTAACATTCAATAAGAAGGAATTGTACAGGTTATGTTCAGAAGCAACTTAAATTTCACCCCCAGTGATACTGGTGTGAATAAACAGCAGCTATAGTATTAACAGCAATGACATTTGCAGCCTCTGTGAGGAAGGCATCAGATGGTGTAATTACCGTCAACATTTTTATTTTTTTGTTTATTTATATAACAAAAGGTGATACATCTATGAAGGACACATTGTTCTGTCTCTTCTTAGATAATTAAATCATTTAGTGACACCGTGATGCTGAATGGCTCAGACCATCAGTCAGACTGGACATGATCTTGGTTGAAGTGGTCCTCCATTGATGCTGCCATGATTCCTCAGTCTGTTTCAGCTGCAGTCAGAACCAGCTCCCATGGGCTTTCATTTCAGAGGCTTGAAGAAGATCTGTGAAGCAGCTGCAATGCCTTTACTCCTCTATCTACTTTGCAAAATATTTTGATTTAATCATCAAAAGTGAGCATTTACATATTTAATTTGTTTCCTCTTTTCTAATTTTAATGAACTGGTCCAACAGCATCTAGCTGCAGAACTTCACCAAAACAAGTGACCTCAACCTTGTAGCAAAACTAATCTCCTTCCCTTCAAGAATATCACGTCTCATGGGTTTTTTTTCTAACTATCCTTAAAAGGTGAGTCAAAAAGTCCAGTTTTCCACACAATCGTATTTTCTCTTTTTAGACAAATATAAGTGAATTCCACTCTTTTCCAACTTGCGTAGAGACAGATCTATTGAGGTCCCACAAATGATGAAATTTTACTTTTTGCAGAAACTCTGTATCTATTAATGCACCTTCATCCTACATCTTTCTACACAATGGCTTTATGGTTTAGGGGAAAAAAAGGAAAAGACTGAGGTATTTCATCGCGGCATTTACATCGGGCTGAAGAGCGTGATTGTTTAAAGTCGTACTAAGTTCAAAGAAAATATTCGACAACTCTCAGTTTCAGCATGCGATATCCTGTTTTTAAATTTTCTTAAAGGTCTGCCAGCTTTGGAGAGTCTTCAGAGAAAGAGGAACTCATTAGTCTGTAGTGGACTTGTTATGGTTCCTGTGTGAAGGCTTTGAAGAGGCTGCTGGGAAAAAGGAGTGCTGGGATAATTTATTCAGCCCACTTCCTTTGTGAATCGGATCTCCGGCTTCACGCGCAGAGCTGGTTTGAAACCGTTTTGATCATATGATACCTTGTAAGTCGAAGAGTGAGCTGGCGTCTGTGGCTTTCTCCGAGGGTGCCTGTGTGATCGGTCGCAGAAAGGAGCGGTAACCCTTTAAAATAGCTGCCATGAAGCGCAGGAAGGCTTCCTGGATCTCCAGCTCCAGCATGTGGAGAGTCTTCCCACAGCTCAGCTCTTGTGAATCAGTCATGCTCAGCTCCAGCAGCCCATCAGAACGGTACTGACCTGGTAACGGAGATACACATTCGTACTACGAGGTCATTTTCAAAGCAACAAAGCTTAAGATATGATTATTTATTGTAGTCAAAAATGTTGAAGCTCCATTTCAGGAAGTTTTTATTTACCTTTTCACATAAACATTATTATAAAATAAATGATTTTGAGGAAAATCCTGACTCAGTCCTGGACCTTTCTAAAAGCCTTGTGTTCAGTGCATGGGGGCCCTTTCTAAGCTAGGTTTAAGGTGTCAGTTATTGTCCAGTCGGTTCCGTATTTCAAACATGGAGCTCCTCATTTGAAGAGAACTTAAAGAATTGAAGGAAGTCCTCCTCCGTAAGAACTAGATCCATTAAGATAAATTCACTGCTTTTGCTGGCAAAGAGAAGCACCACAGCATGGTACTGTCACCACCATGCTTTATAATTGACATAGTTCTCATATGTTTATAAGCCTTTACTTGTCATCTCTGAACAAACTCTGGTCACTGTGGCACCAGAAATTTCCCACCGGGTCGTTTCCCAAACAGCCAGCCCCACCTGCTTCCATTGGATGATTTAGGTCTTTATCAACACCTCAGCGAAGTGGTGACACATCCGAGTCCCTTCTACTGATCTACAGTTGATCAGTAGAAAAAAACGTTTACTTTTTAGCTGTCTAAGTCTGTGAAATAATTACACAGACCCCAAAATGAAATTATTTATGTCCAAGAAATTCCTGATGGCAACAACTGTATTTAAAAATTAAACTATAACAATGAAGTAAATTAAGTGATTAAGTAGGTATAACTACTGTATATCTAAACATACAGTAGCACTTGTTTGAAAGATAAAAGCTCAATCTTATTCTTTCTTTTACCAAAGGGACATAAACCTTTGAAAAGAAGATCAATTCTAGACTTCTGGCAGCAACAGAGGAGATTTTCAACTTCAATGAATCAGAAGATTCATTTATTCAATTACTATGCCTGAATAAGCAGCTTCTTTTGATAGGCTCACAGTCACTGAGCCTCTCAAATAGCAGGGACATTTGACAAGAACAGAGTGAGCACCACAGCAGGGCAGACACTGATTAGGATATCATCCTATGATGGATTATTTCTTCTTTCATTTTTCTGGATGGAGAATAAGTAGAGAATAAAAGCCAAGAAAGAAATAGAACGAAATAAACTAAGGAAATTAACAAACCATATTTATTTCAAAAACCTTTGATGACACAGCGAGCTTTAAAGTGGAAATTGTAAACATAAACCGAGATTGTATTGCTGTTTACGTCTAACAAACTTTAAAGCCATCCTTCAGGGAGCGTGGAGCAATCTGGGGTTAGGGGTCTAATTTGTCCACCCAGAGTGGCAGTCTGTGGGGTTTGAACTGGATACGTGCAACGTTAGAGCTCTGCTCTCACCACTATGTCAGCGCTGCCCTCGACACCTTCCATTCATGAAAGGAACATGAAATCTTCAAACCAAAGGAAACATCTAGAGAGAAACAGACCCGAGTACTCACCATCGACCAGCTGCTGGTGAAGATTACTCAGCACATTCATCAGGTTTTTACAGGCTTTCTTTGGCAGGATCTTCCATGTGAGAGCTCGCTTATCGTCATTGCTGAAAAAGCAAGAGGGACGCACTGAGCCCTTTGGCCAAAACTAACCTGAACACAAAGTTCAGACCACCCTAAAGCTCTCTGGTAGGTAAGGCGGCCACAGTTTACATGAAACACTGCTGACCAAAGTTTACTTTTTGGGAAAAAGGCTTTTTTTTTTTTAAACAGGTCTGACAGTTTAAAAACAATAATAATTTCCATCACCATCCACATACTCTCTAAAACTCATGACATGGCAGCTTTGTGGACTGAAGGAAAGAAGAAATGCAGCAACAAAGATCAGGCTTGTTATGATTTGTGTGTATTAAAACTCAAAAATGACACAAAAGAAGAAGTGCAGCAAAAACTTTCACCTCACAGAGTTCAGCTAAAGCTTTACTTACTGGAAGATGGTGTTTGTGTCCAGGTCCACACAGTTCACGTCGGGAGGAGGGTCATAAAGGTCAAAGTACCGAGAATCCACACCGACAATAAATGGACAGGGGGCGCTCAACACGTCAGCCAACGCCAGGGGGCACAGGGGGATATAAGGACACGGCCAGTGGAAGGGAAAGATCATCTGAGGTTGAGAACACAAACAGAAACTCCAGTCATCCTCAGAAACGACGCTCGCTGCTGCTGCAGGCAGATTACTTTGTTTATAATAAACACTTATGAATGAAAATATAATTACTCTCATTATTGGCTTCACAAGAAAAAATTGAATGTTTTGTAACGACCTAGTCAAAGCCTAGAACTAAATCTACCAAAAATCCCTGAAGAAGGCTTTGGAAAAGAGACTGATAAATGTTGGGGAACTCTTGCATGTTGAGTGAGAAAATATGACAGTGAGAAGCTGAGATTTTGGAAGAAGATAAACTCCCTCCAGACAAATCCAAATTCTGAAACTGAACCAAAGCTAATTTAGCAAAGTATTAACTAAAGAAACTCTACTGCTTTGCAGTAGTTTGCATTTCAGTTTTACATTTCATCCTCCAACAGTTTTTATTGACCTTTAAAGGAAAAATGATGTTTTAGAAGTGGAAAAGGTTTTAAATGGATTTAGCCTAGTCTAACCTTTGTTTTAATATCCAGTGCATTTTTAACAAAAGAGTGCTTTCTTTACTTTCTATACTCAAGTGAATCTCCTAAATGGCAACTCTGAAAAACTTCCCTACCTGTTCTGAAGAAAAAAAAAAAAGCTGCAATTTTCAGATGATGGATGGAGCATTCTTCTGTAAAAGTTCAAATATTGACTTATTTTTTGTTTAAGCTCCTCCATAACTTTCTGCCCACCCCTGTCTGTTTAGTTCCTTGGTCTCCATAATGCTGTTTGTTGGCTAATGTTCTCAAACACAACTGAGTATAATTTGATCTCCAGTTTTTCTGTAAAAGCCTCAAACGGACCCCCTTCACTACTTAAGGCAAATGATTGGACTGGATTAATTAGGTGGTACCAGAATAATGCAAAAACACGGCACATCTGAAAGATTTTAACATGTAGAAATTAGTTTTGCTTTGAAGGAAACCATAAAAACTCTGCAGATATTACAAGCCTGTCTGCAACTAAATAAGGTTACTCTACAACTTGAACATTTTTCAAGTCCTCCAGTGACACAGTAACATGGACACAGTAACTTACAGACACCAAGGCCTCTGTGACACTGGTCAGCACCGCGGGCCGCAAAGAATGGACCAGGATTTTATGTTCAGTGACAGCGAACACGAGTAAGGTGATGGCGTTCTCTGGACCGAGGTTATGGAGCAGTGTGGAAAATCTTCCTCCGCTTGGGATGACAAAGACATGAAAAGAACATGTTTAACTGCAAAAATCTTCAATAGCAGTTTAATAAAGCAGTTTAAAGCAGTTTTAATACATTATTGGTGAATTGTTAAGATATTATAGTTGCAGGAAAATGACTTTGTTG
>JAUZNJ010112477.1:18279-30128 GCA_034780135.1 Jordanella pulchra | reverse complement strand
AAAGCAGTTTAAAGCAGTTTTAATACATTATTGGTGAATTGTTAAGATATTATAGTTGCAGGAAAATGACTTTGTTGCCTGATTCAAAAGAAACTTGCAACTAAAATGAGGAAAAAACCAAGATGCTCTAATCAGTTAGTCCTTGATTGGATCCAGTTTGCCATTGGTCAGCTACGATTGGTGATTAGCAGGTTAATATTTCAATATATTAAAAAGGCACCAAGCTAAAGAGTACCTGACATTTCTGGTCTCTAAAAGAATGCACCACAATTGAGTTCTCAGAAAAGAAATCCACAGTTCAAACTTAAAAAGAGCACAACAGACTTCCAGACCATATTGGTTTTAGCCAGGAAAGCTTAATCAGTGTGTAACATAGAGAAGGCAAAACAAATTTCACTTTTTAATCTCCGTATTTTAAAATGCTCTGAGAAATGGTATAAATAAACACTTAATCCTGAACCTAAAATGTCAAAAACATAAGCCAAAATCATGGCTTCTATGATAGGTCACACAGTGGAACATGAAAAGAAAATTGAAAAAGAAAATGGCTCAAGATAGAGCTATGCTGAGGAAGCAGACGTGAATGATCTTTGCTAGGCTGATCAAACAATCCTGAACTATTTAAAAAACAGACAAGAAATATCCTAAATCAGGAATGAAATTGGATAAATCAATATTGCACTTTTGCCAGAATGGCCTATAAAAAGGTATATGGTCAAGATATTGGAGTTAATGTAGCTACTATCAGAGAGGAAGATTTCGGTTTGTATAAAGAGCAGCTGCTCTCACCTGAGTGGTAATGGAGAACTCACTGGCTGGCTCAACATCAGGCTGTCATGAGGAGAAAGCTGGAGGAAAGCTGAAAAGTGAGATTAAAACCAACCGAGCAAAAAGAAAAACAAAAAAACACCTGCAATGAAACATTTAAATCCTCATTTATAATGGAGGGCCCAACTACAACACCCTGCAGGCAAATCAAGCAACCTTCTTTCATCATTTCCCTCTGTGCAGTGGTGATTATCCATGGTTAACATGCACAGCATTCACTCCTGCAATTAAAGAGCATACCTGCACCAAGATGCGGGGCCTTTGGGAGGATGGGAAGGGAACTTTGTGCATAAAGTGAGAGATGTGCCTGGGAAGAAGAAGAACGGGGGAAGTGAGGCCAGAAATAACAGCAGTGGGTGGCAGAATAATGTGTTTTATGTGCAGCAGTGAAACATTAAGAGGCTGTTTCATATTTTACCAGAGGAGCAGAAATTCAGGGAACAAAAAAAAATCTTTTTCGACAAAACATTTTGATATTACCCTTTTTTAGTTGCATGAAAAAAAGGGTGACTCATTAAAAAGAAACAACAGATACCAGATAGCACCCTTAGCGTTTGACTCAAAAGTTTTATTAATAATAATTTAATAATGTCCAATTCTTTGTTATGAGACCAATTTCTATTGGTTTATTACACATTAGCTGGGAGTAAACCTGTTATAACTTTAGTTGATCCTTTTTTCTTTCTAGAAAGAACTCCTGGCTCAATGCTTCTTGGTTAGTTCTGTTCTTTCTGTGGCATTAGCTTTGCTTTCTCCTTCCTTCATGTATGAAGAACTCCTGCCCCAGCTGTGTCTCTTTACATGAAGAAGCTGCTGAAAAAACTATGGTCACCACCGAATCAATTGGATATATTTGGACTAGAACTGGTTTGTCCTGTAAACTACCTGAAAATGAAATTTGTTGATTCTGTCACTAAATTAATAAAGCCATTTGCCCTTTTAGCATTTTAACAATAACTTTATTTGAAGAAAAGGAAAACCAGTAGGACTTACTTCTCAATGGGCAGCGCATGAGGGCCGGAGATGGAGTATCGATAGAGGAATGTAAGAAACTTGCGGAAAGCATCAAAGAAGGGCCAGTGTGAGAGCAGGCAGACACACTTGTTGGTGTAGACAGAGCTGGTATTAGTGGGGCTGTTTTCAGTTTTGTTGGTGATGTCTGCTGCAGAGCTGGATGGAGATAATTTGCTTTGTTCTGGACCCTGGAGACCCAACTGGGAGAGCTGCTGATCAGTCAGGCACTCCTGTGGGTACGGCTCGTAAAACTGGATGGCAGCGCCATAAACCTGAAACAGGACAACTAGTTAATCGCATCCACAAAAAGAAATCAGCAGTTAAAAAAAATGATTGATGAAATAATTTTATCTCATCAGATAAAAAAATGACTTCTATAACAATTTTATACAATGAAAAACAAATATGACAGCAAATATGTTGACATTCAGTAGTTTGTCAGGTCTGATCAGCTCCAAGTTAGTTAATCGGCTATCAGCTGTTTTTTTGCTTTCCCCCCCCCCTTTTTTTGGGGGGGGTTCCTAATTTGTCCAAAAACCTTTTTTGAAAAAAACTATATCACCTTCTGAAATGTATAGAGATGCTTTCACAGAAAACTTTATTAAGGTTCATTTTTTTCTAAAAAGTGACAAATGTCACATTTGTCAGATGTCCAGATATTGTTACTATATTCCTTGTTCAGGAAGCTAAAGGAATCCGATACAGTTTTGCTTTCCTGTCAAAGAGAACTATATATTAGGTTATTGTGTAACGGTGGGATAAGGTTGAGAGTATGACTTGTGATAAATAATTGCTAATATATTTTTGATAGACCAAAGAAAATGAGTACCGGTATGCTGTTAACCAGTACGAAAAGAAGAAAAAAAAAAAAAAAAAAAACAGAAAAGAAATTTCCACCTTAAAAAATGGTTTTATTGAAAAGTTCTTTCTTTTTTGGTATTAAACAACTCGGCTGCAGATTTCAAATCAAATTAAAGTTTATTTATAAAGCGCTTTTCCTGTACGCAGCAACGCAAAGTGCTTGTGAAAAGTAAAGGGATTGTAGGGTAGTATTGTCATAACTCACAGTGTTCTAGCATTGCAAATAGAAATCTTACAGATGTGGATTTATTTTCCCAATAAAACGATCAAACCAATTAAATTATTACTGTTTAGGGTTTCTAAGTACGGCTGTGATATTTAGACAATCAGGAAATCAATTTTAATAAGTCATAGAAGCTACCCAGCAGTAGAAAAAATATCAGACATTCCAGAATTGTTTTTTTTCTTTCTCCAACATCACTGCAGCTGAATAAGAAACCTTCATCTTTTCAAATATCAGATTTTCCTAATAGCTGACAGCCATCTCATACTTTGCTTTGCTGCTGAGCTTTGAAGTGGTGCAGGTGAAGGTTGGCTTCTGTTCTTTAGCCCTGCATGTGTTTAGGTTTAAAAACAAACTGTATTCCTTTGGTGCAAGTTGGTGCATAGTGGAAAGATATAAAAAAAAATCTCTAAGAAAACATGTAAGATTAGACCCCTAAAGATTCAATATGTATAGTCAAACTGGAAAAAAACCTTTTATGGGAGCAAACTATAGATTTTTTGACTTTCGTAAATATGAGCAAAACAAATGCTTAAAAGGTTAAAGTTCTACAGGGGAGCAATGTCGTAAAAACAAATCTTTTCTTTCCCACTATGCATGCCATCCATGGTGTTTGTTTAACGTAACTCTATAGACTTTAACCAGAACTATTTATTTTCCTCAGTGGGGGTCTGGTGTGATGTAACACAGGTAAAAACCCTGAACAAGGATGCCAGTAGAGTTTGAGGGGAGCTCTGCATCAGTCAATGATCGTCTTTCTTCATAAATTGTCCTTCTCTTTTAATTGTTGAGATAGTTTAATCTTTCAGCTACTGACCAGCTGGTATATATTTTTTTCTGAGGTAAATAGTTTCTAGAAGCTGCCAGAGTTTTGCTAAGCAGCTCAAAAACCTGGAAAAGCGCAAAAATGAGTCAGCATTCACACCATCCTTCCACATAGTCGTCTCCATGTGTGACAGAGGAACCTCCAGCCTCGCTTCAAACATGAACCCAAACACACATACATGTGGAGACAGATCCTTGAGTCAGCAGCAGGGTTCGACACGATTTGAACTCCAATCCCAATGAACTTTGGAGGTTATTTGTTTTCATTCCGATTGTTTTTCACCTCATGGTTCAGTGATATGGGTCAGCTCTGGTCTCTCCCAGCAGGACCACTTTACAAACAGAACCAGAGCAGCAGGCTACAGTTTATGTTTATGCTTTGGAAGTTAAGACTAAACGTTGCTATCTCTGCTCTCTACTTTTTTCACACAGAAATGACAAGAGATACTATAACCAGAAGTGTTTACCAAGTTGTGATTTTATTATCTGTGTTGAATATTGAACTAAATGCTGAAGTTAGCTTCCAATTACATAAAGAGTTTTAAAATTATTCTGATATTTCTCAGGGACTCCAGTTTTATTGCAAAATCTAAAATACTCGGAATACTGTATTCAAAATGAAATTTATGGAGCGTATTCTTTAATATAAATCAGATACTTTTTGATCAGTGGGATTTTTATTTCATTTTTATTTATATAGTATTTATATAAGTTCTGCATAGCATGAACAATACAATTATTGATATGAGCAGTTCAAAGTAAAAAGGGAACATTCACGTTCTTTGCTTCAAAAGAGAGAACTGGTCAAGTTTTTACCAACCAACCACAAACGTGGTTGTCCCAGTTTTACTTATGGGATGCAGTGCACTGCGGGGTTTTTTGCCTTCCTGTGGTGTGTTTAGTCTGCAGACACCCCATGTGCATATATGAGAGTCATCATTACTTTCAGGCTGATGCTGTTGGGTATGGAGGGCAATTAGTGGCACAATTCAATAATGAAATAACTCATAAAATTAAAATGCGTCATTAATTCATTAAAACAGGAAATATATATAGGACAATTTCATAAATATACAATTAATTAAAAGGGTCTAGGTTAAATTGGCTTTATTTAGCTATTTAGATAGTTATCGAAACAATTATTTCATAATTTAATAAATTACTTCACGTTCCTGCACTGAAACAAACAATGTATTAATTGAAACTGTCACATATCCATCAAAGTCAAAAAGGCGGGACTAGGGCTGCTTCCATAGAAACCCTGATGTCCAATTGTCTGCTTCTCACTGAGCAAGACAACAAAACTTCTTCCTAGTTTTTTTCCTCTCAAGTCATGAGAAAATATCCACCTTTTTTACTTTGATGGATGTTTGACAGTTTAAATTAATTCATGGTGGGCTTTACTGAAGCCTGTATTATATATTATATATTTATTAACTAAGGTCTGTATTTTTCCCCAGTGTTAATAAATTAGTGACACATTTATATAATTATTTCATAAGTTATTCATTTAATGTATTACAACACCCTCTAATTAATCTATAAAATGAAAATAAAATGTATATTTGACCATCTTACCTTCTCTCCAGAGGCTCCAGTGAGGACAAAGGTGGAAAAAACAGGGAGGGAATACTTGGTGTTTGCCGGCCAGGACTCAATTGTGGCACCCACGGGAAGGCAGAAGAGAGGGACCGACTCCGGCAGAGGGAATGACTCGTAGTCCTCCTCTGGGTATCTGCTGAATAAGCCTTAAAGGATGGACAAAAACAAGCACTGTGAAAAAAAATGAAAGTAAACTATTTGTTTACTGGAAACTTTATGTCAATGTAAATTTACTTCTCCAGCAGTGTTACAAAAAATGTATAATAATGTGCCACATTGAATGAGTGCAGATCCTTAGCTCTGTGCTTTGGAATAATTAGTCATCATCAGCAGGAGCAAATAATAAAATTGTGACTTCATTTTCAGAGTTTTTCAAACACATTAACCTGTGGCTTGTGTTATTTATTTAAACAATGCAACCTCAATGGTTTTTAAAATACCTGTTGCTTTCAAAGACCTGAGTAATGAAAGAATAGAACAGTTGGGAGTCAGAAACATTACTGTTAAAGTCTCAGGTTTAAGTCTTCTTTCTAAAAAGTAAATGGGAACAAATTTGAGTTTAAAGTCTTTATTTAATCGATTTTGTAACAAAGGGCTAAAATCCCTTTGCCTAAAAAAATCTAAAAAAAAAACAAAAACAACAAAAAAAAAACTGAAGGATTTCTTTATTATCTTCAGAAAGACTACAACCAACCTTTGAAGTGCTGGAAAAGTTGCCTTTACTTCCTGGGATGTTGTTAGTAGAGTTTAAAACTGAAAGTTAACACTTTAAAGTCAAAATGACCAAATTAAAACAGTGAGATTATGACTGAACATCAACACAATGTTAAATTTATTGAGCATACAGAGCTCTAATATTTACATGAATACTAAATATTCAAACTTTCTGAAAATAAAGGCTGGTGCTGTGGCTCGAAGTGGACATAAGCTGTGGAAATAAACTGCATTTCTGTGCACACTGACTCATCCAAAGCGTTAGTCAGCCACAGACACAGTCAGCCAGTCTGCATATTCAAAAACATCTTCTACCAGCGGATCTGGAGCCGAGGGTAATACAACAGAATTCACCCATCATTAGAAGCAGAAAAAATGTCTTCTTGTGTTTCTGGCCTCCAAATAACGCAGACTTTTCTATTTTTAAGCAACCAAAATACTGACATACCAGGAGCTTAACTTAAGGTCTAAATGTTTTAGCACGCCTCAGCTTGATAGTAAGGGGAAGAGAAATGCCAAGACACAAACATGCATGGAATATGGACACTACATTAGAAATAATCAGCAAAATAATAATCTCTAATAATCTCATGTTTATCTAAAACAAGGTTCCTTAACAACTGAAGTAGATGAAGATCTTCTTAACACACCTCTGTGGAGATGAGGGGCCATTTGATTTAGGTGTGTTAAAAGAGGGATGCATATAAAAATGCTGTATAGTATCTCTAGTGTACTCCTGGTTTAGAGTGACATTCAGAAATACTTTCTCTCGTCTCTGATGTTGGTTATTAAAAGTTTACCAGGCAGCAAAAAACAGATTTAGCATTGAGAAAGCTCACCTGCTTTGTAGGCAATTACGTTGGTTTTGGCCACAGACTTCTTGTAACAAAGGTAAACAGCAGAGCCCCACTGTAAGCAGGAGCACAACAGTCAGCACAAGGGTTTTTTTTGTTTGTTTTTTGACAATAAGGAATAACATTACAAAGGACATACTGGAAAAGAACAAAAATATAGATTATAAATCAGCATAAAATCTAGTTTATTATCCTTCATTCATATCTTTATAATCAGAATATATTGATATTTTTCCATTGAACTACATGGCTTTCATATGCAGTTGTTGACCCACATTGTCTCTCCCTCCGTTTCTGTTCTTGTATCTTGCTAATCCCTTCATATCATGTCTAACCTTCCACATCATCCCTACTGTGAAACACGAAGGTGGCACCATCATGGTGCAGGATGGTTTGCTTTAACAGGGAGTGGGAAGTTTCTCAGCACTAGTTCTAGAGGGGATTGGGCTTACCATAGAAAAGTGATGGAGGAGAACCTGTCGGAGGCAGCCAGCAGGTCGTCAACGTTGCACAAACTGTTAGAGCTACAGTGAAACTATGCTGATCAAAGCATATTCATTTGTTAAATGGCTTCAGAAAATGTTCTAGACTTTGTTCTAGTTATGTTACCGATGCTCTTCATCCAATGTCCCTGATCTAGAACTGTTCTGAAAATATGAGCATAACGGTCAGCTTTAAGCTGGTAGAGACGCCACCCTCATAATATGAAGCTGCAATGACAGCGAAAGATGTTTCCATAAATTATTGGCTGAGGCTGGCTGAGTAAGAATGCAAGCCAACATTAATAAAATATTCAGAAATCAGGCCTCCTTCCGGTTCAGGTTATTTCCTTCTTAGTTTTAATCTAGAACATAACATGTTAATTAAAACACAATGAAGTTTGTACGGAAAATCTACCACAATTTCTCATGTGAGTTAACTTCATGCACCAACATGGAGAAAAGAAAGCTGAATCTTTGGTAAACTGAATCTTTTAAACTCTCTGATTTAATAAAACAATGGAGACCGAATTCCCTGGGTGGATTTGAAGAAAGGTCTCTGCAATAAAAGACCACCGTCTCAACCATCAAAACCATTAGTGTTTCAGATCAGATTTGGATCTAATTCAAAGTTCCTGCTCTGCTGGAATAAAAAATAAACACCAGTTATCTGAAAATGTAGGACTGTATGGAGGACTCAAGAGTAGAAAATAAGAGTGTTTTGCTGCAGAAACATGCATGTGACCTTCAAGCCCCTTAGCAATACAGCACAAGGAATGTTGCCACTGAGATCAATATGACCACATGTTCTTCCTCCTGCACTCAGAAATGTAACTGGAAACTGTATTGTGAAAGTATAAAGCTCTGCATGAATTATGTTGGACAGAAGGAAACCCAAACCTGCTTTTGATCAGATGACTCTATATCACAGAAAATATTAAATAAGACCCACCAGGCTTTTATCAGCAACCACTAGAACACTGTCTGTGATGGTAAAGGGAGGGATCAGAGAGTGGGAGCTTTCATTGGGCTGCTGTGTTCCACAGAAACTATTATTTTGTGAAAAGATCAAGACAACAATGACCGTGGATCACTGATGTACTCTGTTCCCAAACCTGTACAAGGGATCCATTAGGGAGGTGTAGTCTTACTAACAGTTTTCTATGTTTCAGCAACAGATTTGAAAGCTACATTTTCCCACAACTGTTAAAGCATCCTGAATGTTTGAGTTCAACACATTTTTCAAGCCGGCCCTTATCATCTGTTTGCTCTCCAAATCATGAAACACAAGGATTACCTGTGGCTAAATAAATTGGTTTATCCTGCATTAAACAGAGAGCCCTTAAAGTACATTATGTGACCTCTAAGGCCTTTATTTTGTTAGCACCATTTTACAACCTGTCAATGGTTTGTTTGGAAATGAAACCAGAACCAGCTAAAGAACCTCAACTCTATTTTCAAACCCTGATTTTAAGTTGACTAAAGAATAAAACGATCAGTGAGGTGATGCCTTTTCTCCCTTTTTTATATAAGTGTTAAAAAGATGGAGTGTGTTGTGGAGAGTCAAAAATATTGGATGTATCAGGAAAAAAAAAAACACATGGATCTTCGGGATTTTAGGGTCTCGTCTTTTATGAGGTGGAAAATTGAAATTAAAAAAGGGCTTTCTGTTATCACCAAGTGCATTCACCATAGTATTGTTAAATATGATAACATCTCTTGTGAAAAGCTGATCAAATATTGCTTCCAGCAAGTCCTTTGCATATACTAAAAGGACTGAGAAATGGAATTGGATTTGTTGTGCTCCTGATGAAAACACTCGACGTACTCCAACATCTTTTAAGACTCAACATTGTGCTACTTTTCAGCAAGACTACCAAGAAGACGGGTTTTAAGCTATTTTTTTCCTGCTTTAGTTTAAAACTTTCACTTATCTACTTATCAACAAATAATTTGCCAACATCCAAATGTCCCGTTTAGTTTTGTCATCTTTGGTTCCGTCATCTGGGTCCATATAATGACTTATTAAGCCATATTTTGTTCAGTATTTTGAATTATTTCAGTTTAGCTGTTTTTGTTTATTCTGGCTCCTCTGTATTTCTATGGTATTAATTTGCTCAGCTATTCCGTTCCATTTATTCCCCAACATTAATTCATTATCCTGCTGTCCACTTAGCACTTAGTCCAACCTTGTCCAAGTTATGAACCTTCTCACTAAAATATCTTTTGTTTAAAAACATTATTGTTGTTTTCAAATCAGGCTTCCAAAATGTTAGTTACCAACAACATTTAAGAAACATTAAACAATGAATGGTACAGTCTATTTTCTTAATTAGGTTTGTTTAATAATTAATTGGGTTTATGAGGTTTAGGTTTAAAAGTTAAATATATGCATATAACATCTATCTATCAAAATATGTTATAATTCTTTCTGTTTTGGGCAATAACCAAATGTATGATTGTATATACTGATCGGACCCATATGTACAAAAATTCAGATACAGAAGTTATTACAGATATGTAGTGTATCTCCTTTGAATTCACTGATAGGTTTAGCTGCTTTACTGATCCTTATTTATTTTTTCTTTTAATTATTGAGGATGTTAAAATTATGGCCTTGTCAAAAAAATACTCACTTTTCACTTATTTCAGTAATTTATATTCAGGAAGCTTTTAAGATTTGAGAGAAGAGAGGAATCACTGTAAAAATAAAGTGATTGACTTTTGCCTGACTCAGAAATGTCACTAACTTGGAGGAAGAAAATACCAGCAATGAGTTCTGACATTTCAGGAAACACACCTCTCCTCAGGCTACACCTGCTACCTTAGTTTCCTCCATTTTTAGGGATTTTTTTCTTTTTTTTTCTTAAAAGGCAATGCAGGCATTAATGTCTGGAAGAAAGAGATGTTTCACACGTATTTTAGGTTTACTTCCACCACCAAGCTTATTTTACTACTGATTTCGGTTGAATAAAGCCAGCTTTTATTTACATTGAAAAGTGATGGCTCTAAAATAGGTACATTCTCATTTATTTCTCATAAAGAAGGTGGTTTATCAAATTCTCACCCTGCTGCAATATTTAACTGGAAGGATAACAAGGTGGAATAGAACTGATGATACAACCAGCAAAATCATTTCTCACTTTGTTGAGTCCATGGCTGTAGATGGGAACAACCTGAAAAGCTCAAAAGCCTATCAGTACTTACAAAGCCACAATGTTGGCTGTGTGCTGATGCACGGCCAGAGAAATATTGTGTAGATGAGGGCAGATGAGGGCTGAATGATTCCTGGAAAAATGCTGAGGTGATGAATAGGTAGGGATTACAGGAAGCATCTGTACAGCCGGACCACGGCACACATGCAGTCAGGCAAACTTACATAAATATTCGTTGGGTTCCGATCCTTCCAATAAAACTTATTTTGTTTCATCTGTATTAAGAAAACTCACCAAACTATTTGAGAAGTAATACAAGAGGTTTCACTCAAAGCCTCAAGTCCTCACCATGCTACTGTTGAGGTTCTTCTCCACCTTGCAGAAGGTGTGCGGCGGCGTTTCCCCCTTGCTGGGGATGATGATGCAGAGGTCGGTTACGGCCAGGGAGGCATGGGGCTGGCTGTCGGGCGCTCTGCGGTAGGTTATGTAGATTCGCTGGGAGGAGTTACCGCTGATGTTGGCGGGTCGACCAGCTGGCGTGGTCTGGATGAGATGGCAGCCCTGTTTCAGTCGCTCCTTCCACTCATACAGGACTCTACATGAGATGAAATAACAATATGAAGCCAACAATACCGACCAAAACTAAATAGTTCAATTCTAAAATATGTGACAACTTCTTTTACAGAAAAATGAGATCAGGAATCACCATTCGATTTAAGTGATAAAGGGATTGGTCTTCAGATCCTTTAAAACACAGATGCTTCTAAATAAGATACTATGCAAATAATTGCCTTTTTAACTACACCTAAAAAGGGGCATCAAAGTAAATTTGTTGGCTATGAGTTAAAATAAATGGATGCTCTTAGTTTTAATGGGTTTAAAACTGAAAAAAATATCAATCAACATAGTTTGCTTTATTCTTTTATACATCAGTTTGATGTCTATTTTAATGCAGTTCTGACATTAAACAGTACACTTTATTTGGAAGTCGATCCAAACCATTCAGTTCAGGTTTTCAGGGCTTTTTTTATGTCCACAAATATATAAAAATCAAATCTCTAACAAGTGTCTGACTGTCAATAGTATATTATTATAACAGAAGCCATTGAGAAAGACAGTGGCTGAGTAAAAGTCCAGAACAGGGTCGGTTAATTTTGAAACACCAAGTTCTCTACAGAGTACAGCTACAGACTTTCAGACTTTATGTGGGCTTTAGATTTGCTTGAGTAGCTGAATCCAAGCATATCACCAAGTCGTGGATGCAGTGCTTCCAAGTGAGCTGCCGTCGTACTCT
>JAUZNJ010112477.1:0-18179 GCA_034780135.1 Jordanella pulchra | reverse complement strand
TTTGCTTGAGTAGCTGAATCCAAGCATATCACCAAGTCGTGGATGCAGTGCTTCCAAGTGAGCTGCCGTCGTACTCTTTGAGAAATAAAAAAATAAAAAGTTGAGAAATATTCATTGGCAAAATGGATGTTGACTGTATATTAATAAAGTGACAGGTCAGGGTTTGGCAGAACCACACTTGCCTGAACACACTGTCAATGTGAATAGTTTGGATCAGAGCAGATAATGGTGTGACGCTATTCTTTGAGAAAGTGGGTCTTTAGATCTACAGAAACAAACCCTTAAACACTTCAGAATATCAAGAACATTTTTACTAGGCAAGGCTTATAAAGGCATGGATGAGCAAGTTTAATGAGGAAGAATGTGACTAGTCCACACGGTGCATTAACTGTAATCCCAGAAAAAACTTTTCGGAGGAATTAATAAAACAAAAACAAACCCTTAAACTAAGTAGAGAAACCTACTGATGGGAGTTGTAACTGTAGTTGCAAATGACATGCTGAGACCATATCAAAGCCTTTATGTAAAGAATAAGGTGTCATTTAAGCTCTTCTGCAGGCAAATGTAAATGCACCCACATATATCAGGCCCATCATTTTTCATACCCCTGGCTGAATAAAGAATTATTTGGGTTTGTTAAAATGTTCTTTGTGCCAAACTCCTTCCTATCTCAAAGACTTGGAGCTCAGCATCAAAGTTTAATCACAACATCAGTGGACACACGCAAAAAGCTGCTGAGTAATTATAAGATTTGACTGCTGTAATATGAATTCAGATTTTTTTTTATTAACTGTAAAGGACAGAATGAAAATAATCCATTTTAAAAAATAAACAGAAATTATTTTTTCCAAGCTGATACTTCTTTTACAAAGTTTTTAAGGGGAACCGTGTTTGATTTTCCATCAGAAAAAAACTTCTTGGATGAAATATGGAAATAATTGTAAAGCTAAATCTGCAGTGGTAGATAAGGAATTACTAAAAGGCCCCCTTAAGGTCAATATCAAGCCACTCTTTTACTTGATTTCAGTGAGAAATTGTTCCCATTAATATTTGAGGGGCCACTCATCTATCTGTTTTGTATTTTAGATGATAAACACTTCAGCAGTGATCCAATGCATTAGTTCCTTGGGCTTTTTGAGAGTTGGGAGATTTTTTTTTCCATATTCACACGGTTAGGGAAATAAATTGTATTAAATCTGACCAAAGAAGCAGCCAATATTTTTTTCAAGCACTCTGCACTGACTGATAACATTTGTATGCATAGAACAAAAACTCATCTATAAAATACATTTTTATATTTTGGGAACAGCGAGCGGGTGCACAGCGTTACAGCAGGCAAGTATGGCGGCTTCAGTCTTTGATCAAGTAGGTTTGTATCATGACCTGTGCTTTCATTGCATACCTTCACCTTATCTCTTTAACCCATTTCCTGTCAACTTACCAAATAAAGGTCAGACCTGACAAAAGAGCTTTAAACAAAGCATTTACTCCTGTTTCTATGATTGCAATTTTTTAAGGAGATGCGCATCTTTTGTACACTTTTTTAAAAAATCTTAAAAAACTTACAGCATAACATGTCATAATGTTTAAGAGCAAAGCCTGAAATAGGGACAAAAACAGCAGATGTTCAAATTAATACTTAGAAGTATGTTGAAAACCTGAATAAAACCGTAAGTTAGAACCACTTTAAAGGATAACAAAAAAAGCCTGAGTGAATCCATGACAGACAAAAACAAAGACTTTTCTTCAATTACTTACAGCATAGCCATCCATATGGAAAACATTTGGTTTATTAGCAGAAAATTATGCAGAGAAATGGAAAGCTCTGCAGCACTGCATATTTCAAACATCACAGAGTTTAATTTAAATTCAAAAGGCAAGTTCTGGCTGTGGTAAATAATAACGCAGAATAGAAAATTTCATTCTTCTTTTGTTTGTGGTTCTTGCCCTTGAATGAAGACAGTGGCATTGAGTTCAACCTTTGCATAACGTATCAAAACTGTCCTCAAAGACAATCTGCTTTGTTGTTTTTTCTAATAAGCTCTCCTAATTCTCTATGTCTTTTTTGATCGGTCAGTGTTTGAAACAAAGCAAACTAAGCAAAACTGTTCAAACACTAAAAAAGGATACTATAGAAGTGTTTTCAACTACAGAAAAAAGATCCAAGGCAGTAAGAATCAAGAAGATTTCCTCAGTATGGAAAAGCTTTAGAACAATTATTTCAGAGGATTTAAAGGCACATATGATTACAGTGATATTCAAAACTCCCTCCAATTTATTAACTCTTTGTCAAATAATCTACATATTTTTTTAAATTCAATTCAATTATATTTTATTGATCCCCGAAGGGAAAGGACCAGTTTGGGTACAAGCCCGTCCATCTGAAAGACAACACTTTTGCTGCTGTTATTGAGAGCCTTTATAAGACACAGTTGTTGTCATGAAAGCGTCACAGATGTATGCTTTATTGACAAATGCAGCATTGCAGTAGCATTTCAAACTGCCTTTGTGTTTGCTTAATGAGACCTTGAACAAACCCCTAAAAAACAACTGCTTGCATAAGAAGGTCAAAGGTTTGAAAAGCATTTACAGGAACGGCTTTCTGCCTTCGGCCAGCCCCCCTTTGTTTGGTTGGGGTTTTTTAAGGGTTCTTTTTAAACCTGCTCTCCATTACAAACATGATTTGGCCCAGAAGCCCGTAAAGAAAAAGTAAAAAAGCTCCTAAATATTTAGAAACATTTTTAAACATTTTCTTTTAGCTTGAGGACAAACAGCAGTATAAGCAGTATCAAATACCAGGGGGCCCAAAAATGGTCAGCTAACATTAACAGGAGATAGGCAAGGAATATTTTGTGTGCGTTTGTTTTTCTGAATGAGGTATATGAGATATAGGTAAAGAGGGGATGTGTTCATACTAATATGCTATTTAGGAGGGATTAGCAAAGATTTAGTCAACTATAATCTGTTGGAGTTTATGTATAAAAGGTGCAATAGTTGTAAATGATGAGGGATTGATGGTATTTATTTGGTTCCAGTTGTTGCTGCTGTGAAAGTAGTGAAAGTAGTTGTAGCCATGATGAGCTGCAGATGATGAGCTTGATGTCGTCACTTGACCTAGCATGGTATTGGCAGTAACAAGAAAAGATGAGAGACAGGGTGGTGTCTTTCCATGGGTTGTTGTATAGATTAAAAGAAACCAGTATTGGAGTCTTTGAGTATGGAAAGAGAGCGGAAAGATGCATTAGATGAAAAGTTGATGGTTGAATGATAAAGTGTGTGTAGTTGGTTGAGAGCAGTGCTCGATGCCATAAGGCAGATGAATCATTACAGCCATAGTTTGTGTATTTGTGTGTATTTTGCAACAATCTATAGCCAAACCAATAGTAGAGCTGATCTTTGAAGAACGAGAGGATTTTCTTTCCAATCAAAAAGGATGCAATAGGTCTTAGTGGCATTAAAGTAGAGCTACAGATTACAAAAAAATCTTCTTTGAAGAGGTTAGGCTGTGGAAGAAGAGCAGAAGAGCCTGCAATGATATTGCTGTTTCCTCACACAAGCAGGTCGGACAATACGGATAATTATCAGACCCAAGCTACCCATGGCATCTCTGAAGGGTCTGCAAAGATCCACTGCTCAGGAGGACGTTACTGCTGACAGAACATCTATTCCTGCTCTTCTTTCAATGAAAACATCCATCCATCTTCTCCCGCTTCCTTCGTCAGGGTCGGTGTCTATCTCCGGCAGACTATGGACGTAAGGCGGGGTACACCCAGGACAACCCATTGAAAACAAATTAAGTAAAAAAATCTTAAACTTTGTTTATAATCTTAATCAAGCAACCCCGTGAGTACCATAATCTACTAAACCCAAAGTATCTAAAAACACCAACTATTCACCATCATGTGAAGCAGAAACTAATAATGTGTACAAATATTGACCACACCTGCTCATTTAGTCCTGCCAGGCACACAGAAGCCAAGGTGCTGATTGTATCTGAGCAGAGCAGCTGCATCAGTGCCTAATAAGCACTGAACCTTGCTGCTTGAGAGAGAAGAATAAGTCCATTTAGCACCGTCCAGCCCACTGCCTTTGGTGTGTGAAGATTGAGAATTGAATTCACATAATTCAGAAGATCCTGCTTGGAAGTCACCTAGAACAGTGCTTAACTTTCACCTTTCACAGCAGAATCACGGTGTGGAACAGCCTGAGGGCAGACAGAAAAACAACTGCTGCTCTGAGTGGATCCAATCACTCCATGAGACTGAGAAGTTCACCCTTTTAGATCAGCTGAATTACTGAGGCTGGACATTAAAAGAGCTACTACACTGTTCATTAACAGCAGTATTAAACTAGAACCGAGAGAGAGAGACGTCACAACAGATACAGCTTGTTCTTCAAAACAGGATGATACGTTTAAGGTAAATCGGGTGGAATACAGAGTTTACGTAGTACTTTCTGGAGACTGTATCAAATGAAATGTTTAGTTTACATTTTTGAGCTGGAAACGTCTGTGATGATTTATCTGGAAAAAAATGAAGCATTTCACAAAAGATCGAGGACTTTATAAAGTCTTATACAAAAACAGAAATATTTGTTTAAATCAGAAAACGAAAAAACAAAACATGAAAACTGGAAAGATGAAAACTGGAAGCAGGGAAAGAAAGACAAAAGAATCTAAAGCTTCAATGAATCTATACCGTGTAAGACGGAGGTAGTCAATACGACCAGTTATCCCATTGCCAACAGCTTCATGTATAAACACAACTGATTGGAGGCGTAGATCACTACAGAAGACAGACTCTTTGTGAAAAAGGAGCACATGCTGCAGGATGTTCATCCTCCAAGCCAAGCTGCCGGAAATTGCAGAAAGCACTTAAGTGGCCTTGGTAATTCTGGTTTCCTGCATGACAGCAAAGTGAGGGATCAGCTTTTAAAGCTAAATCAAACAGCCAAGCAAAGAGGTGCACCATCCTTGCAGAAACATCCCCTGCAGGCTTAGTTTACATGGCATTGCAGCAGGTGAAGTTGTTTCTGTAACTAGTTTGTTATTATGTAAGAATTAAAATGAAAACGGCTGTTTATATTTTCCTATTTCAAAATAACTCTGATAGTATTTTTTTTTTTAATAAATCTGATAGTAAATTTAACTAGTTAGTCCCTGGAACAGATTCTACACAATTAATGACAGTAGTCAAAGTCTTTTCTGAATACACAATAAAAAGGATTATTAGCATTTTTCCGATCTACTGTATAAATAGGAACGCTTTGAGATGAGTTTTATTTCCACTTAACTAAACCTGCCTTGGGTGGCTTGTTCCTCAGTAGTCACCTGGACAAAAGACTATATTAGAGTGCAAGAGGGAAGCTGTTGACAAAAAGTATGGAGCCAGTCATTTAAAAAGCTCAAATAGCTGAGAAAGAAGTCAGACAACTGCTCTGGAACATCTGGAGATGATTGTGGAAAAGGATTCTTTATAGATAAAAAAAAACCTTATGGACAACCCCGAGCATCCTCTTCATCAGACGGTCATAAAACAACTGTGAGTTTTCCCTCAGAGGCTTTAAGATGCAAATGACATCTTTAAATGGACAATTATCTTTATTTGCCAAGATGGTTGCAAGAACAAGGAATCTGCCTTCAGTTTCCATCACTCACACCATATCAAAATAAGCGTATTATCTAAAACTTTACAGGAAAATGTAAATAAAGGACTACTTCAATGCGAGTACAGTCCCAGTATTTTATATTTTTCAAATAAAGAGAAAGGCAGGTTTTGATTCCCCAGCAGAGTTGCTGACTGCTCAGCTGTCAGGTGTTCAGTGTGTTCTCCAGAGAACAAGCCTGGGACAAGAAACTGTTCTTATGGCAGCTCGCTTTAGCAAAAAGTGCTCATATTATCATCCTGAGGGTCTGAGTCTAAACAGTCTGTGAAGAAGATGTGTGTGAAGCTCAGTCCTTATGATTCTCTGCAGAATTAGACAACAAAAACCTTTTGTGTGTGACTGAAGTTTGGATTGCAGGTTTTGAAACCAATAGAAAATTTTGAACCCTTCTAAGCAACTAGTAGATGCCCTGATTTTTTTTGTTTGTTTGTTTTCTGTCTACTTGTATAGAGAAGAGACAAGTTAATTCTTTTCTTTGTGAGAAAAAGTTTGCACACGTTTTTGAAAGGGGAAGACATTGGACACTAATTTTCAAGCAAAGCCTACAAATTTAACACATTTGATTAATTCTCTTAAAACTGGCAGATCATTACGACAAGGAGTTAAAAGAAAAAGGTTTTCCTGTTTCACAAGACGTCTAACTATTAGCGTCCTCCTACAATGTTTCAATCAGATGGTACCCACCCCAGGTCAGTGAGCGGTGGTTTGTCCCGGCCTCGCTTGTAGCACAGGAAGATCTGAGGCGCCATGAGGCCTCCATTGTTAAGATCAGCAGAGTGTCCGGTTGGAGTTGTCTCTATGCACACGAACCCAGGAGGTACCTCCTCTCCCAGCGAGCGGATCACTACTGCCACATCAGTGATGGGCGCTTTCGGCTTGGCCGTCTTATGGCAAACATCATCAAAGTGGATCTCCTGGTCCAAGGGCTTGGAAGGGTCCGTCAGACCGGCAACCACAAAGTAGTCGGCTACACGGGGGCCTTTGTCCTCCATCATTTCCCATCCCCGCCAACTCCCCTCTGAGGACAAAAAGACAGATAAGAGGACGAGAGTCATGTACAGAACATGAATTATTATTACAGAAGACAGCAGGGCTTTTATGCTTGCTTTAGCAGCACTATACACCAATCTGACAGGGATTAATCTTTAAAAAAGAAAGAAAGGCAAATGAGAGAAAGTGAAAATGTGAAGAGGGAGGATACATTTTCAGGTATGAGGCAGGCATTTGAAGCTGAGGAAGTTAGCTGATGTAAGATTTAAAGTTCAACATCTTTACTCAAGGACACACAGGTATCTGGGAGAACAGAACAGATGTTTTGTTAAGAGTCTTAAAGATGGCAATAAAGATCTCTGCTTGGGGGGTTTATGAACAGTTTTCTGTCAACACCACTTTCCAAAATCAATTTTCTGGTTTTTAAGAGCTTAACCATCAAGTTTAAAAACAAAAGGTTGCAACAGGTTTATAAGAGATGTGTCCACAGTGATGCTTTAAGTTGTGACTTTTCAAAAATTACAGACTGCAAAGTGTGGCTGGACTGAGGAAGAGACTGATTAATGCAAGGATAAATGGACTGACTGATAGACAACCTTTAGAAAACTGAGAACTGATTAGGTCTGGATTTAATCTGAATGTAACATGTTTTCATATTCGTTACATTTCTCAATGTGACCCAGACCAAGAAAATAAAAATATCTTCGGTTTTGATGGCACAGGAAAATTATGTACAAGTACTGAAAAATATCAGTCTTAAAATGATGGTATAAATCATCAAATAAACAAAATGTCAACAAATTCTCAGTTTTGTCATGAAATCCTAGAGCCTCATTAACCTATCAGCATTAGTTCAGATGATCAGCAGGCCTTTCTAACAGTAGCTCTTTACTTTAGTGCTTGTTTGCATTTGATCACTTACTGCTTGCAGTGTCACGATCACAGAGGGTATTTTGGGAAGACCGAGGAAGTGGAACAAATGAGGTGGAAATGTGACACAAAACAGCTAAATTTGCATTTGGGAGGAAAATTAATGAAGTGAGGAGAAACTGTAGCTGTTCCAGGAAACCTTCAGTGTTGCTGCAGAGTTTAAACAAGCTGTTATTCTCTTTTCTTTTAAGCAAATAAACCTTATGAAAATGAATTTCTACCAGATAATCTGCTGCTATTTCACATACCGCCAGAATAAAAAATAAAGTACACTCCCCATCCCTCTCTGCAGATTTGTAATTTTAGGGGTTGTAGTGTTGTAATGTCCCAGAATGCCTCACTACTCACTAACACAAACATTCAGGACATGAATGAGTCTCTGTGGGCCGCGGTGTGCATTCATCCTTTGTGTGTATTCTCTTGGTAAATGATGCAATACCACGAGAAAACCATTAGAATCATGAGAGCTGCAGTCAGGAAATGTTGGAAACACTTTCAGGAGATATTTGTTGCAACAATTCAAACACAATAAAAGCCTTGCAAAGGTGGCAAAAAAATGCAGGAAATCTGTTTAAATCTTTCTTTAAGGATTCACTAGTTAATGTTTTCCCAGCTATGAAAAGATTAAAAGATTATGATTTTAAGACCCCAAAAATAAGCTGACTGAGGTCAGAGAGTCCAAGCATATGCAGATGGAGGGTGTGGGAACAGATTTTCATTACTAAGCTGCGTTAACTACAGCTATTATGCTGGCTCAGGAGGACAGTAAAAAGCTTTCATGTATGCAAGCCGGACTCAAGCTGCCATCACTGCAACAGATTTACTCTTAGTACCTTGATTATTTTACCTTATGGCTAAAGAATCAACCCCAAGTCCAGACAAGTTGGCATGTTTGTTTTCATCTTTTGTTCCTGAATAATTTAGTCTAATCCCAAGGGTAATTGTATTTTATTTCACTAATGTAATTAATGTTTTTTTTTAACAAAATTGCTTTGTACACACTGATTGAAGGGAAACATGTTTGTTGATAAAATAAAACAATCTTTGCAGGGTGGGGGATCTAAGCTTACCTCCAAACAGAGAACAACGTGTGTTTGCTGCCCTGGCTGCCACTGCTATGTTATTGACAGATGGCGAGAAATCGCTGTTTCAGAGTGTTCTCGCTCTTGTGCTCAAATTACAAACACATCTTGCCTCATCATTTCCACACTCTGGGAAAGCGACAGGAAAAAATAAGGACAACTACAGCATGCTGAGCTGATTTACTATGCCAAGTGACTTTAATACAGCGGTGATTAGGAAGAAGGTAGTTTATCCCATAATTGGCAGCAAAGCCTTACTGACATAAACTACTGTAAGATGTACAACTCTCTCCATCTGACATTTGTTGGCATCACTGATAACAAGACCACAAAAGACTTTTAAGACTTTTGTGGTGTTGTTATTAGTGCCACCTCATCATTTCCATTACTAATTGATTAATTGATTGATTGTTTAAATCCTATGAAATAAAAGCACCTTTAGCAATTTCCTTTCTTGGAAAAACTCCTGAAAAGTGAAAAGACCACAGAGCATACTATTAAAGTGTAGCAGATGAGTGTTGATGATCATAAGTCAGGAAATCTAGGAGAAAAAAGCTACTAGCTTAAACTTGCTCATGTTTACAATCAGAGCGGCAGTTACCTAAACAGTTAAAACAGTTGCATTTGTAAAAATATTGAACAAAAGCCCTAGTTTAGCTGTGATCACAAGGATCACAGCAAGGACGGACGCAAATATTGTATAAACATTTCCATGGCTCCCTGGTAGAGAACTTGAGGAAACATTGGTAGCTGATCTAGTGCATGCCAAGTGATTGTTTTGGAGGTACTGCCAAGTTCAAAAACATAACGCTATACATATGCAGTGGAATTTTCACCAGAACCTTTTATGTAGGCCAGATACTACAATGAATATGCTTTGACAATACAATCTCCAGGTAGGTTTGAAGCAAGTAAAAAGCACCTCATTAGCACAGTTAAGGGTCTGTGATGCTGAGTGAATGGTACATACCTAAAGGACCTGGGAAGTGTGTTAGAGAGCATAGCATGATATATTAAGTCTGAAGTATGTGGATATTTTAGGTACCAGATTAATAATAACGGATCAATACAGAGCATAGGGCAGCTAACGGTTTAAAAGAGCTATAGAAATGATTAAGATCATGCTCCCATGACTTGAAGTCCTTTTTATTAAGTGCCAGAGTGGTCTGCTTTTGAAATGAAAGGAACTCTCCCTTCCTGGTTTCAGGGCAATATTCCTTCTTCATACGATAGCAAGCTTCTTAGCAAGTTGCAGGCTTGAAAGCAAAGGAAAGCACCATGGAAAGAGGTGAATTTATGAGAAAACACAGTAAGCAAGTCAATAAGGATTCTGGATGATCTGAAGAGATTGTCTAAAAGAATTGGTGAAAGATCCTCTCTTTACATGCTCCAACTCAGGATGCAAATATCCACAGTTTTAGTTATCAATTAATCCAGCAATTTTTTTTATCATCAATCTAAAACGAAAAAACTTAAAATATTAATTTTTTGCATATTTCAAATGTATTAAAAATGGCAAAAACATGAAACAAAAGTCAATTCACAGCTCAGAAATGTGTCCCGAGGAGTTCTGGATACGCAATGCAAAGTGTTTATATGTTTATGGATGGTTTAGGCTTAATTATTGCTTTAAATTGGTTGTTCTTTTAGCAAATGAACGTTTAATGGTTTATATAATCCAATTACCAATGACCAATTAAACAAAATTATCCATTGATTCAACTGTAGCTTTGACCTTGTGAACCATGATGATAGAAGATAAGGTGCTGAACTTTTGGCAAAATGGGGCTGTATGGAGTATTCATTTTATTTACTGTAAACATAGCAGGTCAGATAGTGCAGAGTCCAGATGATCTCTTATAAAATCCCATCTGTTCAAGATACTTCATCCAAGTGTTTTCTAAACTTGGAACATTTACAAGCTTTTTCTGTTCCTCAGACAACAAAACACCAAATGTCAGAGGACAGTGAAGAAAGACATATTTTGTTAGTCAGAAATGAAATGAACATGAAGTTTCTCTCTTAGTTTTAAAATGCATGTAGACTTAAACATCATGAATGAGGGGAATGCATACCAAACCAATATCTTTAAGTCCCTACAAACTGCTTTGCCTTTAGATAAAAGTTGCACCTATGCCTGTGTTTGGAAAGTCAACAGCTCTGATATTCCCAGTAAAAACTATGCGTGGAGGGATGAGTACCCAGACAGACTTTCTGCGTTTCACAAAAATGGAGACAAGCAGAAAGTATAACACAATGGGAAATATGAGGCAGGGATGCTTTGAATTAAAAAAAGCCAGTTTGCAATTATTGAGCTGAGAATCATTCAAAACTGATGTATAGACTTCTTTCATCATCATACAGACTGAATGATGAAAGGATTGGAATAGCACAGTGTGCCTGTTTGCAGTGATCTTTGTTGTACCAGTGAGACTTAACTTGAGACTCAGCTAATATGAAACCCGTTGTAATGTTTCTAAAAACAAAGCCGGGTCCGTATATCCCCCTCCTGGCTTACTGTAAAATAGATGATCTAATTCATTGCACTCTGACAGATGCAAAGCAGCAGAGAACGGGACTATCACCTTCCACCCCTTAAAGTCACAAGACAGGCCTGAAGACTGGAACATATCCCTGCCTGCTAAATATATAAAGCTAGGGAAAGCAAGCACACTACAACACATTACATAAGGATGAAATACATCTATATGAGCCGCACATAGGGGATGAACCTGCTGAAAAACCAGCTCCATCGTCATCAGTCTCTCCTTTATTCATATAGAAGGAATCAACAAAGCAGGGAACCACCCAGACATACATGACAGAGAGGTGTTCATTTGTCTTAGCTCAGTTTTTCCACTGAATATGATTGCTGTTCCAAAGTTTAGAATATTTCAAATACAAAAAAGGATAATTAAACTGCTTTAAAATGAAACCATACTGTCTTCGTTAGAACTTTTTCCTTGCAGATCTTAATTTTTCTTCCACCAAACGTGTCACATTATGGTCAACAATTCAGTGGTCTTTAAGTGTGTCATGTTGCTAAGATCCAGTGGGTTTATTCCCATTTAGTTGACTTCTGCAGACTATTGGTTGCATAGGATTTTATCTAAAAGGTATCAGAGTGATGAAAGTCATTGACGTTTGTGGCTCAAAGGAGGAAAAAATGTGGATAGCATAAAGGTAAAGAATATTTTTTAAGGCCATGTAAACCTGAAACAGCCCAGTGTAGTAATCTACTTTCTTTCTCATATGTAAATCATTACTGGACTACCCCAAAGGAACTGTCACTGGATGATGTAAAGCTGTGACTCACACAGAGTATGACGTGCACAAATTAACATCTACAGCCAAATATTTTAATTTTCTGGCCAAAACACTACTTCTCTCCCTGCCATTGACCTTAAAGACTTAGTCTTCTGGTGAACGCCCAGTGATCCATGTCAAACTGATGCCTTAGCTTGATAAAAAGCAGGTTAGCATTAAGCAGGGTACAAGTTAAGGCCCTTAAAACAACTACCTATTTCTTTTATGCTGGAGTGAAACAAGTACTGGGTCAATGCATTCGTTGCTTAATAATTTATACTATGATAATTCATTACAAATCAGACCTGTTTTTCCACATGACCCTATTGACTAATCATTTTTCTGTAGGATATATAAACATTTGGCAATAGCGTCCAAAAAGGATGGATTTATACAATTTTAATTGGAGGCCCAGAGAAAGGAGCTTAAACTTTATATTTACACTCCATTGCTGGTTAGGCTTCAAAATTGTAGACAAACTTCCCTGCCCAAACTCCCTGACTTTATTCCCAGCTGGAGTTCAGGGAGGAGTGCCATATGATGTCCAAGACCCTCAGGCCTCTGCTCTAGTTTCACAAGATTTTAGTTTGAGCCAAAGTGACAGGGGGAACAATTTCCAGCTGTCTCAGCTTCAGTGAGAAAGAGGCCAATGAAAACTAGCGATGGGACTCTGGATCGAGGCACCATTCTCTGCTGCAGCTGAATAGACATCCAGCAACGAGACAGCCACAGCAGGGCAGACACGTGGAGGTGTGAAGGAATGTGCTCAAGAACATAAACACCGGCCAGTAGGAAGTACAACATCTGTTTCTATTTAGCAAAGAGCGGTAGACCTTCCATTTCTGTCCTTCAGTAATATCAAGTCTTACAATCATTGAGAAAAATAGCATTTTAAGTAAATGATTTTGAACTCAACTTAAAGTTAAACCAACACCAAGAAATACTGAACTGGACTGAACTCAGGTTATGGCATTTCTGAAAAATATCGGCAGTTCTAAATAAAAAAAGTAACTCCTGCACCAAAGCATTACAAAAGAAAGAATATATATTACAGGCTGCATGGTGTCACGGTAGGTAGCACTGTTGCCTTGCAGCAAGAAGGTTGTGGGTTTGATTCCCGGCCTGCAGATCTTTCTGCATGAAGTTTGCATGTTCTCCCGTGAATGTATGGCTTTCGCCCATAGTCTGTCAGAGATAGGAACCAGGCTCCACCACGACCTTGGTGGAATATGTGGGAGAAGGTGCCCCTTCTTTGTGCTTGAGGCACATTTGTGAACTTCTTTAGACAGAGGATTCTTAAAAGCCCATCACTGTTTAGAGAACACGGGTCAGAAAGCATCTCCTCCAGTTTTTTTAAGATTTCTTTCACTTAAACTACTATTTAATTCATGCTGCATTCATTGAATCCTACATCACTGCATGATCTCATGTAAGAAATAAGCTAGGTTAATACAAACTAACTACCCGTCTAATATTAAAACTAACGACTAAGAATTCACAACCATTTATTTTCAATTTTACTGTAACAATTCCCCTGACTTTCACTTCATTTTAGGAGTAATAGTTTCTTTAACAGGAGCTTAGGTTTACCTTAGGTAGATTTGGCAATATTACAAACAATAATAACAATATACATAAACAATAGCAAATATATCTCTCATGACTTTTACTTTATATTAAAGCTCATATGGTTGAAGTCAACTTGGTGATCATATAGCCAAAAATTGTACAAATGATTAATCCAGCCGTTTGAGTGTAAAGAAATTTGAACTTAAACGATTAATCTGTTGATGAAATGCAGATAGGGACAGGGTTGAAATATCGTAGATTATCCACACCGGGAAAATACAGATGTTGACCGGATAACGTATCAGCAGAAATCCTACTTTTATGAATAATTTTGTAAAAATCATTTTAGTAAAATATTAGAATAGGCTTGATCAAGTGACAATACTCATACAGAGAATAATAGACAACAAAAATAGGTAGAACTTAACCATTTATCATTAACCAAAAGGTAAACTTTAAACAGAAGTAAAGTGTTTCAGCAAGTTAATATCAAAGATTTTAGATGCAGGCCGATATATTTAGTTTTTTTTAGCTGATATTGGAGCATTATTTTATATCAATATCAGATCAACAGTAACTACTTTCAATTTGATCTCATCAAAGAAATTGCATGAAATAGAAATACTTCTAACCATTTAACTGTATCTTTTAGTTCTGTCTTTTGCAACTTATTTCCTTACTGTTAAAAAAGCTGCAATCTTTGTACAATCCACATTACCATTAGCAACCAATAGAAAAATAAATGAATTAATAAGTGAGCCACATTTAAACATATTGCATCTACTTTGCTTTTTTTTAAACTCAACAACCTGTTTTTCATGTTTTAACAATACAGTTGTGCAGTAGAAGCATTTTCTGGAGTAACAATAACATATTGAGAAAGATCCGCGGCAGGAAGAGAAGTAACCATAATACCATAAAACCATACGATATGGAATTATTTAGATAAGTTTTTAAGATAGGTATTTAAAGGCTTTAGTGCAACAGGAGGTCTACTCATCCCAGTTGTGTGCACAGTATTAGCCTGACGGAAATGCAGAGCTCTGTGGATATTAATCACAACATCTCCATGACATCTGATCTCATACACCAGCCTCTTTGACTCCATCTTTTAATTCCCTGGTCGGCAGAAAATTGATTCCAAGTCTGTAGCTTCAGTCGAGGCCGACTCATTCATGAAAATACAAAAATCAGCCTCCAGCTTGGACACTTCTTTTTCTTCCTCACTGATGGCTTTAATCCCCTCAATCATGGCAAGGAAACTGCAGGGAATTGTGTTTGATACTTGAACCCAGCAAACCAAACAGCAACAAAGCATTAATGTAATGATCACAAGCACCGACATAATTACTTAAACATCCAATAAAGTTTCTTCTCAAGTCACTATAATACATTCACTTTTCCAGCTTGATCTGGAAATAGTACTGAAGTATATGAAAGAATAAGGGGAAAGTAAAGTAAGTACAAGTATTTTTGCCTCATTTTGCTTAAAAGTAATTAAACATCAATAATCATATCAATCATTTTAAACTATTAACATGCTTGTGAAACAATACCAACAACCTACCACCTCTAACAGTGTCAACCTAAAAAACAGTACTTGGCTTATTCACACACTGGATACTGACTCTGATTTTGGGTTGTAAATGTCACTTGTGCTTTAGGTCCCAATATTTATCTTTTTTCTCCTGACTGTAGATGCCAATCACCTAACAATAATACACCCAGCTTTTCTCCCCCCAGCAGACAATAGTCTGAGCAATAAGCTAATTATTGTTTGTGGACACTACTCCCCAGGAGCATATAATCCTATTCTCACCTATTCTAAGAGCACCTCTTAGCCAGTTCCTCGTTTATAGAACAGCAGCTCCTACAGAAAAGTACCTAAAGTAAAATAGAAGCGGAGGAGATAGAAGTACTATTAGTAATGATATCCATCATTTTAGTTCTGCTTTCAACAAGTTTGGGTAATATACGAGTTGAACACAATTAAGCACCAGAGTGCAGAAATTTAAACCTAAACATAATAAATTAGGTTTCATGTTTTTTTAAAGGTCAAAAGTTTTGAACAAAGATGAAGGTCCATTTTAGAAAGTGCAACACAGTGACCCTTATTTACACCTAATTGCCAACTTGGCTTTTTATAAATCAGTAAAATAAGCAATGAGAAGTGAGGCGTTTTTTGGTTTAAAGGTTATGCTTTTCTTCTTTGATTTTATATTGTGTTTAAACTGTGGAAATACCATTATACAGCAGCAAATTAAAGTTTTAAATGTAATGAATGAACTTGTGTGGAAAACTGTAAGAATTACATACTTTGGCTTTTAAAACCACACAGAAACAGTCTTAGATTGAACCTGAGGGTCACTGTTGTTAAGAATATAGAGAAATCTTCCAAAGTGTTAATTTATCTGGTAGAAAAGAAATGTTCTAAGTGTTTGCCTTGGCCCTCAAATACTCTTAGATTATAACTGGAAGGGTACATTTTCTGTTAAATAAATCTTTTGAGGAAGCTCTGCACACAGAGACTGAACAAATTTATGGGCTGGTTAGTGTGACCAACAACGCTAGTATTTTTCTCAGTGTCTCTGAAAATAAGTTCAGAAACTCTTATGTTGCTGAATTGTCAGAGAAAGGAAAAGTTATCTAGGGTCAGCAATTCTTCAGATATCCCAAACTGGCTTGCTGTGGTCAAAAATAAATTAATAAAACTGACATAAATATTCTTTAAAATACAAAACTTGTTATTTCTGAATGCAAATGCAAATTCTACAATTATTTTAAAATAAAAGTACTTTGATTTTGAAGGTAACTGCAAAGGAAAAAACATGTTTATTTAAAAGAAATAAGGCACTGCTAAAACTTGCCTGCACAATATCATCAATGCATTAGTATATACGAGTATTGCAAGGCCACAATATTTGTTCTCCATACCCGGCAACCTGAATACATACTAGAGATTAACAAATACTGTGTTTTTTTGTTTGTTTTTTTTTTAAGGCCAAAGCAAACACTGGTTATTTTAACATCAGTCCAACCAAACCCTGATATTGGCTGCCGATAGAAACTACACAGCGCGATAATGCATGCATCTTATTTCACCTTAAAGAAAGGTTTCTGAAAGCACTGATAAATTAACCAATGTATGCAAGACAAAAACGCTATCAGTCAGTCCATCTCTAATAAAGCTGAAACTATTAATCAGATTAATCGTGATTAATCGACTATTGAAATAATCGTCAACTAATTTAGTAATCACTGGAGTATAGAGACTCTAAAACACCTTCAGCTGACAGATCACCCCACTTAGAGCAGAATTTATACTAAAATTGTATAAAATATATAAATACTTTCTTTCAAAAATTAATGAGCAAAACATCATGCAATTCAATGCAAGGAAAAAAAAAAATCAAAGGAAAAATAACAAATTTGGGCCCAATTTGACTGAGGTCAGCTGAACACAAACAAACTGACCTCCCCACAAAGCACAAAAGCTGCTTAAATAGGGGTGGAATAATCTAATGGCACATGATAAATCAATGACACATGATAACAATTGTTATCATGTCTCAACGTAAACAACATAAACCCCCCCAAAAATGTAACAAATCAAACAAAACATTAACAATGGATTACGAACGGAGGGAACAACATGCATGAGCTTCATGTGATCTCAAGGCATGGCTGAAGAACGCACAAAAAATTTGACCAACGCATGCATGTGAGAATCCATGGCGAGGCAAGAAAAAAACTTTAATAATAAAATATTGGGCAAAGTATCACCCTTTCTCTAGTGGCAACAGGTGCAGACACCGGTAACATTATTTAAAATGCTAAAGGTCACAGAGTGCAAGAAACTTGTATTAGAAAGAAGAAAACAATGCAGCCTATATCTTCACTGCAATACAGCTCTTCAACTGTGCCACTTCAAACCAGGAGGCCATAAAAGTAAAAGCTGCTCTTTTTCATCTAACCCTCTCATCTTTGTATCTAGCCGTGTACTAGGTCACCATAACAACTGGTTCTTTACATGAGGTACCATGTAATCTCAAGAGATAGAATAAGCAGATTTGAAAGTAAAACCTTTTTTTTTTCTTTTTTTTTAAAAAAAAGGAGACATAAACTACTTTCCCATATATAAAACTTTTTAATGTTAATTATTGTTAAGAGTATACTGTTTTAAGCAGAGTTCTCTCACTGCCAGCCTCACATAGTTATTTGTTTAGCTTTCAGGGCCAATCTTTCAGCAGAATTAAGATTGTTGCTGGTTGTTACAGTTAGAAAGAGTCATTGTTAGTGTTTTCTAACGAGTTATCGATTGGGAGCGTTTAAATTTATGACCATTGAACAGCTGTGGTGTTATCTATGTTTTCAGGAAACAAGCTGCTACGTTGCATCAACTTTTTGTATAAACAATCTTTTTGCTCACACAAATACACCAAACTGTTTGAAGAGACTGAGCGTGTTGGGTCTTATGAAGTCACAGCCATGGGTGAGACTAGGCCTGTCACGATAGCAAATTTTGCTGAACGATTAATTGTCTCAAAAATTTATTGCGATTAACGATAATATTGTTTTAAGACCTTTTTACACTGATTTAATGGAAATGACGTTATAATGCTTGCAATTTCCTGCCAA
>JAUZNJ010112466.1:0-19963 GCA_034780135.1 Jordanella pulchra | reverse complement strand
CTCAGTTATCCAGGTCATGACAGCCACTGTATCATAGCAATGATGATGATACATTAGACAGGTGCTTATGTATTTGTGCTTATGTATTATCATCTCATATTGTTTTAAACAGTTTTTTATAAATAAAATAAAATAGCATGCATTATACTTATTTCTCTCCTACTTCATACTGGTTAATCAGAGAAAATACCAGTGTAGTAGTCTGAGCTTGTAAGATAACTAAACATGACAAGGATAAAAGGTTGTGAAAAATTTAGCAAGACACTACAAATTTAATTATCTGTCCTTTATTACTTGGAAAGAAAATACTTCTTTTACAGTTAAAGTTACTGAGAATACTACCATATTTGACTTATATCATTTAATTTAGGTCTGTTTGTAAACTTAAAAAACTGGTGAAAAAAAGGTGGCGAGTAAGACCAGGAAATAGTCTGAGTCAAGTGAAACCAGATATCCAAAGTTTGAACCAAGTGCTGACAATTGGGAAGGGCTGCCTGAAAGGGAAACTAGAGCATTTCTTTCACTTCTTGATGACAGACTTTGTGTCACTACTGGTCACCCCGTGTCCCTCTGCCTCTTTCCTCTGGAGAGATTGACACCAGTGCAGAGACAGGGACTGTCACCAGCTTTAGCCTTATCTGGCCCTGTAGTACCTCTGTGTACGGTTGTGTGCATCAGCAAGCAGCGCTTTATTCCCGTCATCTCAGTGTCACACTTGTTTTTGCTTCTTTAAGTGCATGTGTGAGGGGCAATATGTGTGTTTTTCCAGCAGTGACAATGTAACAGCACAAGGCCAAGCTGCTCACATTGACAGTTGTGAACTCCCACTCCCTGGACACATTTCAAAGATCAGCCTACTTCTGGGCCTACCCTGTCCTTATATCTTGACTTACCCTTTCCTTATATCATGCAGAGCAGTTTTTAAACGTGTATATTAAAGAGATTTACTTAAAATACTGTTATGTTGTGCCCCATGACCTTCGGTAAATTGCAAAATCCTTGTTAATTATTAGAGATGCATACTTTTACACAGATCATCTATGCTTCTATGTGTGCAACTGAAATTGTAGAAGAAAAAGTAGTCCTGACATTGCTTACAGTTGTTAAAACATTATGATCATAGAAAATATACATGGTATCAGGTTTTTTTTAAGAAATTACATTTTCTGTAAAATGATTTTAAAAATCTTACCCCCTCTCTGCCCAGCATCCAGTCTCCTTTGTACAACTGTTTTGACTTATAGCACCGGATGACAATAATGGAAGAGGATAGTCCTACTGTACTGTATTTGAATTCTTAGTTAGGTATTCATACTATTATTCTTAAAATTTACACTAATAAAAAATCAGCTGAGTTATTTAGAAGAATCTACTTTCATGTTGCACTGTTTTCAGTCTCTGTTGAAAAAGGTTCCTTTCTAACTTATTCACTTTCACACCCTCAGCATCTTGTGTTTTTCATGATACAGGTGCATTTCTGACTTATTTGCTTTCACACCCTCAGCATCTTGTGTTTTCCATGATACCCTGACATTTTTGTCATTTCTGTCCTTCACTTTATGGTGCCCTCTCACCTCTTTCACCAGTCCAGTCTCTCAGTCCCTCTCCTCGTTCCTCCTTGCAACCCTGAGGTGTTAAAGCCATAACAGAGAAAAGTGTTATTTCCAGCCTCTTTACTTTGCTCTCCTCTGAGGAAAGAAGGCTGATGAAGTGGCAACACCTGCCCCTGTGTGTCAGGTTGTGTGCCTGTGTATTTGTGTACTTCAGCTGAGAAAGCCTGCGTCTGCTGTATAAATTTAGATGAGAGGAACACACACTCCAGAGAATGACATAAACTCCTACTTCTGTAAAAAATATAAATGAATATAAAAACTTGAGCAGAAAACTTCTTAAAACCAGTCACACAGATTGTAAACTGGTTGCTCTTCAAGAAGCAGGCAAAAAGAAATTTCTAAACACCTCTACCCTTGCCATCTGTTAGTGTGCAGGCACAACCCACTCTACCCTGCTCTCAGCAATCTGCTGCATCACACGCTGTCAGCAATACACAGACATGTTTTGATACACAATACCACACTGTGCGATGACTCCATATGCAGCACTAACACCTTGACACTCAGACATGAACATACTCAAACATACACCTACACAGAACCCCTTCTTATGTCTGGATTAGACTCATGCTCTGTTATTTTTGTGTCTCGTGCCTGCCGATAGACCATACTGGTGATGCTTGTGATTGATCTTAATAGTACTGAAGAGCAGACATGTTGCGTATAGTTTTAAACAAATCTTCCTAGCAAACTCAACCCTAAAAATGGCACCACGGGACGGATGTGAGGTGCATAAAAAGTAAAAATAGTAATTTCAGTAAACATTGAAATAACATATTGGTGTATTTTTCAATTAAAGTAAATCAGTGTAATTTGAGGTTCACATTTTCTAAATCAGAAAGTTTTGCATTTGGTTAGTGCTGTCTTCGAAGATTCTGTCAGGTATCTGTTGTCTGTCTTTACTGGATAAAATTATAAAAATAGGTATTGTTATGAGGCTGCCCAGTTTGTAATTTCATTGAGGTGACTACCAGGCATGCACTAAATAGACAATCATACTGTACAGCCTCAACAGGTTATTTGACCCTAACATTTTCTTCTCAAGTTTTATAATGTCACACATGCAGAGGTCAAAAAAGCCTCGATAATAAGCTTTTGAGGCAATCGAACTGTATTGGTGCTAAAATTAAAACCAATGCAATCCAGTGATGCCTGCTTCCTTGGTGCAGACTAGATCTATTCCATTGGCAGAACTGGTAACAGAGAGGGAAAGTACTCACCTGCGTTAGCTTTGGAGAAGCTGGTGATTAGCATGCCTAGGATGGTCATTCACTGGATTGCCTACTTTCTCTGCTGTCCATGAGATTAGATAAGATGCCGTAAGCATTAGATACCAATCTATGGCCTGCCCTTCATAATAATTGACACACAAAGCTGAAGTTAGCTTACTATTGAGGATTTTAAATTTTAAATGCCCAAAAGGCTTTTCCATCACCTTTCTCACCACCTAGGCATCTTTAACCCACTCTTGTTTAAAAGTTACAGAATTTAAAGTCTTCAAACCTGGATGATGTTACTCTAGACTAATGGAATATATTGCAGGAATTAATTTTAGCATGAAAACCTTGCCACGATAAACAGGATCAATTACAACTGGAGCCCTGTGGAAAGCCAAAGGTGCCACATACTCAATACATTAAACTATGACAAAATGTCTAATTGTAAATCTGAAAATTTAAATGTTACTTGCAGAGTATAAAATACAGAAAAAATGTCTGTCTGTCTGTCTGTCTCTGTCTGTCTCTCTCTCTCTCCCTCTCTCTCCCTCTCTCTCTCTATATATACACACATATATATATTATATATATATATATATATATATCCTAATTACATATTATATAAAATATTACAGATTAGAAAATCCCTTATACGAACGATTTAAGAGCAAATTGTTTGTATGAACGGTTCTTGCATCAGGCCCAATTTTCCAATCTTTGAACAGGAATATGTTAAACTCTGTTGACTTATGATCAAATTATAATTTCAGTGAACGAAACACTAGGTTTTTTGATAAAACTTTGAAAAAACATTTGCAATACAGGAAAACTGACTTTTTTAAGAAACAAAAAAGGCACGAATACTGACAATATGCGTTTATGTTTATCATTGTTTAAAGATGCACATGCTCTGACTAAAAGTAGCTGGTAGTGTTATTCTTTTCCATTTTTATTTCCCTTATGGAAAATAAACTAAAGATGGTATAAGAGGGATCTGAATAATATGCAGACGTTAAAACGGTCCTGTGATTTCATTAGGTGCTTTTTGAGTCCATGTTCTGTGTCTTACAGAAACATAAAATAGTATTCCCTGACAAGCCTGTACTCCACAGAGGAAGAGCCTCAGGGAATTTTTCTAAATTGCTTGAAAGGCTTTTTGCATCTTCTCCATATGCTATGTACCACAGCACGTGTGAACCAAGATTAGACAAACCAACCTTGGCCTTAACTGAAAATGTTACACATCACATACTTTTACACACTGAGGATAATTGAACAAAAGTGCATCATTTGCATCAACTTTAGCACTGTTTATTTTTATTATTTAATTTGTTTACAAAGCAGTGAGAAATTTAACTCAACCTCCCACCTCTCTTCCATGCTGTGTTTGTTTAAAGAAGGCTTTATAGACAATTTATTGCAAAATCCAAACAAAACTTTTGCTATTCAGCCTGAAAAGATGACAAAGTTGGCTCAGTGTACAGGTAGTGTGATGAGAGACTTCGTATTACAGGTAGTACAGGTAGTGTGATGAGAGACTTCTTGGGTTTCTTCCTGTTAAAACTCCCTTTTAACAGGAAGAAATCCCCAGCAGAAGAAGGCTTAGTGTGAGAGGCAACCTGCCAAGGCTGGCTGGGTTTCAAGGAGACAGAAGCAGACATAAAGAAAGAAGCAGAAATATAAAAGGTAACTGTCATCCAACTCCACAAGCTGCCCCATCCAGGAAAGACATAGCTCTGAGCCAGCTCCCATGTCAGAGGATGAAGGAAGAGAGCACATACAGTTAGTCACAGCAAAAGAAACCGGACCATACACCTATCCTATAACATCTATAAACAAAGGTGATGATGGTAGCAGCCCAGCCGACCTTTCTCTCCAGGATGGTGCTAAGCCAAACAGGAACAGACCAGACAAAGCTACCATGACAAAATGTAAGTCAGCAATCCAAACACAAAGTGAACACGATGTAAATCACCAACAGCAGCAGGACCCTATGCAGTCTTCCTAACAGTAAACATTTTCAGTACACATTTCTTTATCCAAAGTTGAAGAAATGAACTTGCGAGGATACATTTATTAAGCTTTTCTTTGCCTTGATGAAATTCTATGGAAAATGAAAATTTTAAATATATTTTTCATTATTTTACTCTTATTGACCAGCAGCTGTCTCCAGGTGCTGACCCAGTCCTGCACGACACCCCCTCCTTAGTCCAAAACAGGTTCGCCCCTAGAATAGTTTCTCCTATCAGTTCCCTTAAAAATAAATAAATAAATAATTGAATAATAAATAAAAAAATATCTAGTACCAGAAGGAAGGAAAGCCTAATTCTTGGATGCACCTCCTCCTTTGTTCAAGTCTTGTATATGACCCCCATCTCCTGCATACAAAAACCCAGCACTTCAGACAGTAAGACAGAAAATGCATGTTTATGCACTTTGTTTTCTGTCCTGTTCTCTGTCCACATAGTTCTATTTACAGCTTCTTAGCCACATCTGGGAGAAAGTCTCCAATGACTGCAGCTCACATAATAGGGTATTAGGGTCAGGGGTTCAGTGCAGACTAAGTTGTTGATGTTGGTGTTTAGAGATGGCGACAGGCAGTAGTCTCAGGTCTAATTTTATTCCCTAGTTATTTCTAATAATTTGAGTTATTAATTTCCTTCAAAGGTTTGGAGTTTTCTTTTATCTATGAAAGCAATTTAAAAATAAAATACATTGTTAATACCAATATCATCACTCATTTTAATGTAAGGTTTAAACACTTTTCTTAAACCTAGGCTAATTTTGAATCGTTTCTTCCTGGGGCTTAGGTGCTTTCCTGGAAATTTGCATCTTGTGTCATTCCATTGGAACTGCAAATTTAAAATAAGTATTTTGCCTATAATCAATATTCACACCCATATGCTGGTACCAGCTTGGATAACTGGTGGAGATCCATTTCTCAAGATTAGTTACTGTTGAAGTTTTTGAATCGTTATCTTATGAAGATGCGTACAAATCTGGTGATGGTTCGGACAACATACTACTTTGTTTAACTTTCCTATTGCACCTGCATCCTTCCTGTTTGCACAAGGTGAAAGACAGGTCAAGTTTAAGTTCCAACGCCTGTGTTTCCAACACGCACTCTGAATCTTTGTCATTGTAAACTATCTTTAACATTTTTGGGGGGACAGAGGCTAAAATGTTTATAATACATAGACACACAAACGACCACCGGTCCTAAAAGCAGAACATGAGCTGTGTGTAGGGCCTCATCTTCCAACGGCGGCCAAATTTGGCACACAGTAGCACATATGCATAAAGGATGCACACAGGAGAGAGGAGAGACCACCTGTAATCTGACCGAGCACTAATTGTCAGCTCTCGACAACTGACCAAATAGACAGTAGTGCGCATGCAGGCAGAGCTACGGACAATTAGAACAATTACATGTCATCCAGAGAACTCATGAATAGCATGAGCAAGAGAAAGAAAGAAGAAAGGCAAAAGATGAGGAAATTTGCGCTTCCCTTGAAGGTGGGTTTGTTGTTGAAATAAAACTTTGTGACAGAAACACCAAGGTTGCAACTTAGTAGATGCGAGTCTTCATGTCCAGCCTTTGTCTTAACTGGACATTTTACTGAATAACATTTATTAAATGCCTTGTTAGAGGAGAAAACATAGGGTGGTTAAAAAAGATCAGCTGGTGGTCATATATTAGCTATAAACTTTATCCAATATATTGGCTAGATTTTGATATAAATTTATGCTCTTAAAAAATATTTGACTCTTTATGGAGATAAATTTCACCATCTGTCAAGCTCCTTCTTATATCGATTCCGTACAGAGCACTTCACTCTCAATCTGCAGGTTAGCTAGTGGTTCATAGAATTTCTAAAAGTACAATGGGAGGTAGCACTTTCAGTTATCAGGCTATGCTTAAAACTTTCTTTTTTGATAAAGCTTATAGTTTTAGTGGCTCAGGTTTTTCAGAGTTTTCTTTATAGTTATGCTGATATAGGCTTAGACTGCTTGAGGACATAGGCACCACTTTTCATCACTCCGCTTCATTCTATCTCTGTTCTCCCATTCTGCAGTATTTGTTAGTTCAACCTCTAACCTTATGCTCTCTTTGTTTTCTGTCATCATAGTAGCTCCATCTGGTCTGTTCCTGTTTGGCTGTGGCACTTGTGGAGCTCCTCTGTCTGGCCATGTCTTTCCTGGACAGGACCACCTGTGGAGCAAGTTGTGTGAATGTTTGTTATATGAATGTTCGTAAAGCATTCACACAAATTGAGATCCTTCTTTTCTTTTCCTGGTTGCTTCCATACACTTGGTGGACCTTAAATATTTTTGGCATACCTTTTGCTTTTTGACTATTCAAATTTTACAATATTCAGCTCACCCAGGACATGATGGCTGTATCTTTTTGTATTTCTATCTGTTTTACTTTTTAAAATATTCAGTCTTTTCTGCAATTTTTTAGCCTCATAGAAATGAATGGTGATTCTACAATAATTCTACGTAAAGTTCTGCTATTTTGCCCTTTAACTTCTTCCATATACTTTCGGCTAGAAACACCATTGACCTTTTGAAACACTGCTTCAACTTTCTGCTTTTCCTGTTTAACTCTGCTTTTTGTTATAGTTTAAAGTTTTGCTTCTTTGAAGATTAACAATCTTTACTGCTACTGCTGGTAGAGTGGCATACTCTAGCCTTTATGAACACCTTGGCAAACAACTTCAGCTTAGTTAGCAATCAAACTTGAAGCTAATAATCAAATTTGAATACTGACCCAGAACCGGGGGGGGGGGGGGGGGGGGGGGTTCATATGGGATATAGAAAACAGGAATGGGTTAGGGTTTCTCTAAGGAAGACTGTGAGATACAAACTACTATTTCAAGTTCAGATTCTCCCATCATGGTTAGCATATCATTAGCCTTCAGCCAAGATCTGTTAATTGGATAAACAGGTAATTCCCTACACAAGCAAAAAACACTATGCACCTATTTATGTAAGCCTTTGTGTGCCTCTATGCACAACCGTGAGGAGCTGATGAGCATGTTTTTGCAGGTGAATGCTTTGGCTTCATTTGGCCTGCAAAAGCTGAATAAAAAATGCTGTTAAGTGCACATGGAAGAAATGAAGTTAAATGCTCTTAGGGAAGTCAAAAGGTAAGTTATGCATGGAGTCATGCATTATTGAACAGTACCTTTTTTAAAACCAGTGAAACTTTTTTCGTAAGGTACCAGAAAGATTTCTTTGGATTCTTGTGGCCACACTGCGCTTTCAGCCAAGAAAGGTATGTTAAAGAGACCTGCAGGATAAAAAAGGAACAATGATATGTAGAAAAGAAGAAAAGAATGCATTAAAATATTATATTGCTTCTATTTGTGTTGCATGTACAAGTGAGAGAAATGTTTCTCCCAGTTGGGATTTCCAGTCCTTCAAATCGTATAAACTTTTTTACCTTTCACTGTTAACATTGTTCACTCTTTATCATCATCTATTGCCCTCTTTCACTGCTTTTAGCAGTCCAATCTCATCATATCTTCTTTTTTTTTGTATGTCACACACAAGACTTTCTCTCCTCTCCATTTCTTACCCATTTGCACAAATATATGCAGGTACACATTACTGCCCACTCACTTTGTCTTGTAAATCAGATTTAATCATCAATGACTGTGGTCCAAACAGGTCTCGAGTTTAAGGATCAAGTCGTTGGAATGGTTGCCCACACTACTCATTGTGACAGTTCAAATAATGCTTAGACAGCATCAGAAAAAGTTTATCCTTGAACAAATGACAACATGGAATACACAAGATTATTGCATTCTTCATATGGTCTGGTGCAAGCATTTTGTTTAAAGTAGAGGTTGGAGGACAATCTTTAATTCCCAATTAAATTTCCATCGAGAAGTTATACATAGTTATATCTCTGTCTGTCTGTCTGTCCCCCCGCCCGCCTACACAGACAGACAGACAGACAGACAGACAGACAGACAGACAGACAGACAGACAGACAGACAGACAGATAGATAGATAGAACATCTCCTTTTAACATAAATTGCAACACCTTCGCCTTTGTAGATAGTCCACCTCTTGTTGATTATGATTAACCACATGCTAACTTTAGTGTAAAAAAAAAATCAGAAGCGATTGCTAGGTAGCCAGATTGATGCTTCCAGCAAAAAAAATTGTTTTTATCATTTTATATAATTTCATGTGTCTTACTGTTGTGAAAGACAGCTAACAAGAAGCTAATGGTAACCAGATGCACGTAGACATATTTTGATCTGCTGTTTACAAACCTAAACCAAAATTTATTTCAATAATGGTTCAGTCATATAATTTAACATTCCTCATGTGCTCATCATATTTGATAAACAAAATAAAGGTTACTGATTTCTAATTAAGCAAATCATTCAATAAAATATTATTTCACCAAAAAGTATTTTATTTACCCTTTTGGATTTGCATTGTGAATTAGTCTGAACACATTCCAATTGGTCTAAAATTGTTAAAAGCCAATTTGACATCATTCCAACCGTTTCAAGAAAAACTTTGGTTCTCAAGCTTAAATTCCATGCTTAACTGTAGTATTGCAAACTTGTTGATTATGTCATGATTCTGTGCATCAGCGCTGGCCTGATTACCTGATCATCTCCACCTGCTCAACTGCTCTACTCTCAATTAACTCTCATCAGTCCCACCTGCACTCCTGCCCATATAAACCTCCCTCAGACCAGAAGCTGGTGCCAGATTACTCCAACCTTAATCCTTTCTGTATGAACGAGTAAAAGCTTATGTCATCACATTATTTACAGGCAAGGCTAAGCTGTGGGGTACCGCAGAGTGGCAAAATAGGTCCTGTCTTTGTCAGTCATTTCAGATATTCTCCTCAAATGTTTAAGAAAACATAACCCCAAGATACAATCCTGTCTCAACAAAATTATTGAATGGTCTCCTTATTGCTCTGAAACATGTCTCACATCAGCCCTCTCCTCTTCCTCTTCGAAGTGAAGGAAACCTACATCGAGGACTCCCTCAAGGCTGGGATCATCTGTCGGTCCTCTTCCCCAGCTGGGATTGGTTTCTTCTTTGTAAGGAAGAAAAATGGTTTTGGCCCCCACACTGTGACTACAGTGGACTGAACAACATCACCATTAAGAACCGTTATCCCCTTCCCTTAATGAATTAAGCCTTTGACCAGATTCAGGGTACCTGGATCTTTTCTAAACTCGACTTGCACAATACATACCACTTCGTTAGGATAAAGGACGGGGATGAATGAAAGACAGCCTTCAATACACCCACCGGCCACTACGAGTACCTGGTTATACCATTCAGACTCTCTAATGCTCCTGCTGTTTTTCAAAACCTCTTTAATGATGTGCACCATGACATGGTCGGATGCTAGGTCTTTGTTTACCTCGATGACATCATAATTTTTTTCCAAGAATCAATCTTCCCACAGACATGTAAGGTCAGTTCTTCACAGACTGTTACAGAATCAACTTTTATGTCATGGAGGAAAAATGCTAATTTCATGTCATCACCACCTCTTTCCTCAGTTTCATATTCTCCCGGACTAGATTTGCATGGACCCCAGCCAGATCACTTCAGTCTCCGAATGGCCCGCTCCCTCTGACAGAAAACAATTTCAAAGATTCCTGGGTTTTGCCATCTTCTATTACAGCCAAGTTGCATCCCCTCTCCATTCACTCACCTCACCCAAAACCAGATTCTCCTGGAATGACCAAGCAGACAAAGCCTTCAGAAAACTCAAGCACCTATTCACCACTGCTCCCAACCTTCAATCCCTGCATCCCACCAAGCAAATCATTCTAGAGGTGAACATCTTTAGTGCAGGGGTAGGTGCAGTTTTAAGCCAGAGAGCTCCTGATAACATGTGCCCATGTGCCTTCTTTTCCAGAAGCCATTACCCAGTCGAACACAACTATGATGGGATCAAGAGCTCCTGAGGATCAAGCTGGCTTTCGAGGAGTGGAGGCATTGTTGGAGGGCACTGTCGAACTGTTCATCATCTAAGCCTACCACAAGAACCTGGAATACCTGAAATACTCTAAATGTTTGAAACCTTCTAAAGCCAAATGGGCCCTATTCTTTTTTTAATCCCCGAAGGGAAATTCAGTTTCTATACAGCCTGTCCAAGACAGACATTACACATGGGGTGGGACGTGGTGTCCAAGGCCTTGCTGCCGTAAAAAGATGCTGTCCTTGCAGTTCGAAAAACAAAAAGAAAAAGGATCACAATGGGTGAGGGGAGGAAAAAAAACATATCTCATACTTAATCCTTAGCAGGATACAGTTGGAGATTGCTAAAACCTCAGCATTGAGAGCCAACACTGATACTAAACAACATCTTGTAGGGAATGGTGGTGGAGGATGATAGGTGCGTGTATCATATCTGGCCATCAGTGTGTGTGCATGAAGTGTCTGCAGTTTGACAGCTGACAAACACAGCTTCATAGATGTCTTCAGGGGAGGGAAGCTCAGAGAGGGCAGAGCCTCATATTTACATTCATCCTGGGAGAGTTGCACATATTGAAACAGATTGTTTGGGTCAGGCTGGCTGTTAATTTTCCTGCCAACCTTCAAAGTTTTTGCTGAACAGACAAATTTCTCCATTAGATTACATTGCACAGCTCACAAAATGAAAAAAAACAAAAATGTATTACAAATTGTATCTTATCCTTTCTTAACTCATCTTATCATTTACTATTCCAGCTTGGAAAATGATAAACAATAGAATTTCAGATAGTTAGCTAGATTAAGATGGTCAGTATTGTATAAATATTTTTGCCTTCCCTCTTTATCAGTGTTTGAAATGTTAAGTAAAATAATTAGTTATAGTTACTTCCTACTTGTTCCAAAAAATAAGTTCATTGGTGAGTTACTGTACATTAAAAGTAATTTATTACCAGGTGAAGTAACTGTCCGATGTTACTGTAAAATAAAAATGTGCTGTATATCTAAGAATTTTGATTTTTTTAATCAGTTTTCACAAGACAGTTACAATGAGTAGAACACACATATGTTTATCTATAACGTTTGCCATTTATTACATTTCAGGTATTATGTTTGGAAGACATTTAAAAGTATTAAACCATATAAAGTGGATTTAAATTAAAATTTAATGAAACTTTCTTTAACACGAGACAACTGACAAACGTCTCAAAAAAGACATTATATGCTTACTGACTTCAAATGTAAACTTCGAAATACAAAAGAAAAAAACAGTAATTAGTTAAAAAATATACAATTGTGTTTAAGGGATCTGCAGTAGATAAAAAAAAAGTCTCGAAAGACCTCAGTTAATAGTCTAGAAGACAGCTGCTGTGTTTTCTTATCTTGATCAATAATGAAAAATGAAAAGTTGGGAGTTCAATTCATTTATTTACATAGCTTCAATTCACAACACAAATCATCTCAAGTCAGTTTACAGATACAATTCAATCAAATCACACAGATCAGTTAAAAGTTTTCTATGTAAGAAAAACCAGCTGATTGCATTGACTCGACAGCAGTCCCTAACACGAAGCACGCATGCCGTGACAGTCGAGAGGAAAAACTTCCTTTTAACAGGAAGAAACTTCCAACAGAACCAGGCTCAGTGTGAACGGCCATCTGCCGGGGCCGACTGGGGTTCAAGGAGACAGAAGCAGACACACAGAAAGGAGCGTTTTTAATTTTCATCAGAACCCTTGCCTCAGCATTTTGGATCAGCTAAAGCAGGCTTCCCCAATCTCGGTCCTCGAGGGCCGGTGTCCTGCAGCTTTAAGAGGTTTCCCTGTTTCACCACAGCTGATTTCCACTGATAGCTGATTAACAGCCTTTTGCTGAACTGCAGTCATTAGAATCAGGACACCAGCCCTTGAGGACCGAGATTGAGGAAGCCTGAGCTAAAGGCTTTTAACTACAGCTGTGGACTGCCTGATAGTAAAGAATTACAATAGTCCAGCCTTGAATTAACAAATGCATGGACTAGTTTCTCAGTGTCTCCACTGGACAGGATATTTCTAATTTTCGCAAATTCTGGAAATGAAAGAAGGAAATTCTATAAACTTCTTTGATATGGGATTAAGATGACAGACCCTGATAGAAAATAACACCAAGAGTTTTTACTTTATTGACTTTTATGACTGACTAAACAGTTTATTTTTCATAGACTGTGGTCCAAAGACAATACCTTCTTTTTGTCTGAATTCAGAAGCAAAAAGTTAAGAGTCAAAGTTTTAATGTCTTCAATACATGCCTGTAGTCTATGTAATAGATTAGTTTCATTAGGATTTATAGACAGATAGAGCTAAGTATCATCTGCATAACAGTGAAAATACATCCCATGCTCTGATAAATCTACCAATTGGGAGCATATATACAGTAAAGAGAAATGGATCTAGCACTGATCCATGTGGTACTCCACAGGTAACCCTTGAGCATGAGGAAGATTTATTATTGACATGAACAAACTGTAATCTTTCAGATGAATAAGATTTAAACCAGCCTAATGCTGTTCCCTTTACTCCAACAAAATGTTCATGTCTTTCGAAAAAGAATATTATGATCAACTGTATCAATGGAGCACTAAGATCAAACAGGATAAGTACAGATAAAAGTACATTATCTGAGGCCATGAGAATATCAATGACTTTCACCAGAGCTGTTTCAGTGCTATGATGAGCTCTAAACCCTGACTGAAACTCTTCAAAAGGTTCATTTTGGTCACACACTTGTTTACCAACTATTTTCTCAAGAATTTTAGATAGGAAAGGAAGATTAGAAATAGGTCTATAATTGACAAAGTCATTTGGTTCAAGAGATGGCTTCTTAAGTAAAGGTTTAATTACAACTACCTAAAAAGCCTGAGAGACATATCCCTGTAGCAGGGATAGATTAATCATATCTAAAATGGAAGTGGAAACTCTTAATACTGTAAATAGTATTTTTTAATGATTTTTAGTTCTCATTATCTGCATTTATACTGATGTCAATGAGCAACTTGAAAAGTGCAGTCTTTGTACATTGCTAAACATGGAAGCCAAACTCGAATGTCTCAAAGCAGATAATTGTTAGGAAGGTATTTAACTACCATAACACTACTTTTTCAATAATCTTACTGATTAAAGGGTGGTTTGTTTGGCCTCTAGTTCAGAGGCACTTTGTCCAGGTTGCTCATTTTCAATAGTTGTTTGATAATTGCAGTTTTAAGGCCCAGGAATAAAAGAGATAAAAAAAAATAATTAGATTTTTCATACTGTTCAGATTATTAAGCATGATTTTTATTATCTATCCTACTGGTTTACCTTGTGGTTTAATTTATTTTGGAAAATCTTTTTTATTATTATTATTAGTTATATTGACTGCGACAGACTGGGGACCTGTCCAGGGTGTACCCCGCCTCACGCCTGAAACGCAGCTGGAGATAGGCACCAGTAACACTCCCGACCCCATTAGGGACAAGGGTGTAAAGACAATGGATGGATGGATGGATGGATAGTTATATTGAATTATTTATTTGCTCTTGAAATGTCTTGTTACAAAGGCCATACTGTAAATTAAACTGTTATTGACCAGCTATTTGCATAATGTTCTGAGCTTCCTGCTCTGAATGATTAATGCATCATTCACTCAGACCACCATTGTGTCTTTATATTATTTGTAATTTGATCCAGCTGATCCAATAATTAGACAACTGGGGAAAAAAAAAAAAAAAAAAAAAAAAAAAATCATTTTTATATAAATTATCCTAAAAAATTTCAAAAATAATATACCCTGCGATATACCATTGGTGCAGATCGAAGTTCAGCATATCACATGATTTTCTAACTTTACTTAAAGACACATCCTGTCAAAATAAGGTGTGGAGTTTAAAAGAATGAAACCACCTGTCTGTTTTGGATCATTCTGGTTTCTTGCTCTGCATTTTTATAATTTGTTGATGTTTTCCCACTTCTATTTTATTGTCAAATTTCTTTCTATTAGATTGTCAGTATTTTATCCCTCTTCTGCTTACTGTAACTCACATATTTTCTGTCTGTGTAGCTTCTCTGCTAACATGCTCCCACTCTGAAAAACATGCAAACTTAAGCAAAATTAACATATTTAGATAAAAATTAGAATGTAGGTCCTTCAGAAGATCTTTTTTAGTGGTGGCATTTGTCATGATGGACGGCAATTTCTTGACCCACATGCAAAGAACACAGAGAACCAGTAATTAGTTACTGAAGTTTAATGAAAGTTCAGTAATAGTGCAGATAACTGTGTTCCGGAGAAACGGCGACTGAAGCGGGCTGGAGGAGAGAAAGGGTGATGAGTTCAAGGACTGTGGGATGCTTGAGTGCAGAACGAGCGGCAACGGTCACTAGATCTGGCGGCTGGAAGGCGGGGGTGGATATGGGGTTCTCTCTGGATGGCTTCGGGAGTGTGATCTCGCTGTGGGGCCAGCTAGAGTCTCGGGAAAAAACAGCAGACGGCGTCGGATGCCGGACTGATAAGACCACAGCGCACCTGGGCAGAACGAGGAAGGCAGCCTTCGGGGGGGGGGGGAGAACGCCGGGTACAGCCAGGAGCTCAAACCTCTAGCTGTCGGACCTCAGCGTCCCGTGGGAGTTGTCTGTAAACGAGGAAAGACAACTGGAGTCACAGGGAGTTTTCAGAAGGAATCAATAAACGTTTTAAGATGGCCTGCAGTACCAATACTGATTAACAATCTGGCACCGATGTGTTGGCTGACTCCACTCTTAAACCTCAGCGGATGATGAGATAATCTCCAACAGGTGTGAGGATCGCAGTGTGCCGGTCACGCCCACCAGAGATCATCCACCAGGCGGTCCCTGGTGGAGGAGTGAGAAGCAGGAGCAAAAAAACAACCCGAGCACCCAGGATCACCACAGCATCAGCCATTACATGTAGTTTTTTTGGAGCAGCATCTTATTCTCAGTGGAGCGAACATGGTTAGATGGGTTCATCTAAGGTCCAGTGGTGTTCAACATGCAGATTTAGTACTTTGTTAAATCACTTAATTTAGTTACGTATTCCTGTAATGTGAGAATTATATTTTTTTCTTAAATTGCAAATTTGCGCTTATTGTACCATTCCTTATTCTTACCTTTTTGGTTTTATAGGTATTTCCTTATTATGTTGCTACAATCTTCCATTTGCCTTTATCTATGCACCTGTTACACTTGGATTTCTCATCTGTAGAACAATAAACAATCAATTCTATTCTATTCTACTTTTTAAGAGGTGCTACAATTATGCATATTTATTTACTTTATTTCTGTTTCCTCCTACACTTGATTCATCATTGTTGGTGTATTTATTTTTTCTCTCACTTTGTTTTGTGTACTGACACGTGCACCCATTCCTTTCTGGTATTATAACAAACAATACATTACACTGAAAATGTGACCATTTAACCTACTGATTCAAAATAGGCATTATCAACACTACAACACCATGAGCAAGGTTGCCGTTACAATTAATGCAGTATACTCAGTTTTACAATAGAAATACATATGAAGGGTGGGCTTTATAGTCAATAAGTGAAATGTCTCATTTATCATATGGAGATGATTGTAAGAAGTCTGAGCCATTTCAGGTTTAATAAGGGATACAAATATACATTTTTACAATTTTTTAAAATAACGGTTCAGCTCTAAGTTATCATGCATAATAAATCATGTGTCTGTTGTCAATGAATATAGTTTGATCAAAGTTATGTATTTACTGTTTGTAAGCAATATGATTTTTATATTTATGTCACTACTCTATTTCAAAGTAATTTTACACTTATATGTAGTAGTAAATATTTTTTTCCAAATTGAAAAATTTATAACCAAAGTTATAAAAAAGCATAAAAATTGTTTCTGGTCTTTCTTATTAGTTATATATTTACTTTGTATGAATGGGGTTCCTTTCTTTGTCTGAAGGTAAAAAATATACTTTTTAAATCAATAATATGTGTGGAAGCAGAGATGCATCTAAAATGTGCAGGACAACAACCTCATGGGCCAGAATTTAGGAAGTCTGGTGTAGAACAGCTGTGAGACACTTCTTTAGCAATGGCTGATGTACAGCTTCTGTATGAAATTAGTGGCTTTATAAGGTTGCATGAAGCTAGTAATTCCCTAGCAGGATGGAGGAACCAAGGTGCAGACATTGGCACACCTCAGCAGAGAAAAAGAGAGCTTTGATTAGAACTGAGCCAGTAGCATTTTGGAACTCTGATTAACGGAATGAAATGGTTCAATTATACATTCAAGGAAGACAGAATAGGTGGAGTCCCTGCAGATTTATATTAGTATTATCAATTTATATTAGTAATGGGCCAATTCGTCTTCTAGTCCTTTGAAGGGCCGGCTGTAGTAGTTGCAAACTGACTGATTAAAGAAGAGCCATCTGCCATGGTACTATAACTTACTCCTTTTTATTGATAGGCATTAGGTTTAACTAATATGACATAGGTGCAAAGAAACTACATAAATTGAGTGATAGTAAATTACTTTAACAATTGGGTTCTGATGATTCAAAAATAAAGCTGGTAATAATTCATTGAGTGAAGCCACTTGATGTTCAGCTTTGAGAAGGGAAGGATGTCTGAAATCAAACTGATTAGCTGCTGAAGAGTTTTTGACTGGAGGCATAGTGAAATATTGGCATAAAGTGGGATGCAAGAATAGCTTAATAGGGGAATGAATTCATCATAATGCGGTCTGAATGGATAAGTCTCTCACAGAAAGAAGCTGGCTTACCATTTGCCACAATGAATGGAGATGAGCCTGGTTAGGCAGACCAGAGAATTGTTGACATGGTAGGAGGTGTGGGGCTGCTAAAGACAGAAAGCATGGAGCAAAGCATGGCAACTATCGTTCGATGAGAGATGAGGAAAGCTGTAGGACATGAGGTATGGCTCAAGGGCAGGTTAGAGGCAGCCTTGGGAGGAAAGTTTAGGCAGGTTTAGGAGCAACAAGCTCTGAAACTGAAGAAGGGGAAAAAGGATAAGAAGACTTTTAATGCAGAGTCCTGGATGATGATTGGCCACAGCTGAGGTGTGACATGTCATGGGACAGATATGCATACAACAGGAGGGCATTAAATGGCAATAAGATAGATGTGGCTGATTTAAGTCTTCCAATTTTAATTTTTACTTAGGCTTCTTTTCACTTTTTTTTGTGACAAATTCAAACACGCATCTCACAGCAGACCTCGGCAAAGCAGAGTGGAGCCACCTCAGCCATTTCTTTCAAAACACTTCTGACTTCATCATAACTACCTCGCGTCTCATTCCCCTATAAATAAACTATATTATCATTGTAGCTGTCAAGGTAGCCAGCCAGGTTTAGCAATTCTAACCATATACATTTTAGCAAGCTAGTTTTAGCAACACTTGCCTCACGAATATTTCAAACATGTGTTGTGAATAATTCCAAACCTGCTGAGCATGCTTGCGGAAGAGGAAGGACAGAGATGAAGGCATCTGTTTAGTTTTTATCCATTGGACCAAATGGCAGGGATTGGTCAGAGATTTTAGAGGCTAGCAGCTCACACAGGCAACTAATTTTTAATGTTCCTTTTTCTGGATACATAAGGTAATAACTAATCTCAGGATAGAAGGATCATTACAGTCAATATGACAAAAAGTGTTTCTGAACAGGATTACCAGTTATAGCTTTAATGCAAATGGCAACAAGCCGGTTACATATCAGCAACTCAAGAAAGTTTGATATCTAGACCTGGTTAAATGGCTAACTGAGGTTCAAACCAAACATGTTGGTGCTAGACAGACTCAGTTTACAGAAATTGCTGATATCCTTTGATATTTTTACACACAACCAACTCTCGCTGCCTTTAAAAGAGAGTGGTCCAATAAATGGGAAAGCAGCACTTGTGTAAAAAAAACTTGCATTAGTTACATGGATACTCCTGTGATCTAATGGTAATTAAAATCAAATTTTCTCCCAAACTGGCTAGTAAAAGATGGAATTGTTGCATTGCCTGATGAGTCTTGATATCAACTGCAATATTCAGATAAAAGTGTGACAATTTGGTATGAAAATAATAAAAGCTTAGACCACTAATGCATCCTGCATACTGTAATGTTTTATAAATGAGAACCCAGATCTTAAGTAATTCTATCTACATTTTTATGTAAAATTTCAAGAAGATTATGTTACTTTTAAGACCACTGTAAAATATAGGACATACTCTGTCCTGTCATCAAAAGAAAACAAATCCTAAATGCAAGGGACAGGTAGTCCTAAGCGTCTCGCTTATTTCACATTTACATAGCACACCAGTATATCTAGCCCTTCAAAACACCAACATGAAATTTAAAATTTTATTTGTCCTAAAGTGTTGCCATGTTGGGTACATGGAAAACGTATTGTGTTGTAGAGTTTTGTTGTTAATTTTAATCTGTTCCAATTTCTGTGTCTTTTAACAGAAAAGATATGCCATCACATTGCCCAAAAAACTTGACAGTTGCATCACAGCTTTAGTGCTCTAAGGCAGTACCTCCCACGGGTTCATTGCCAATGTATTGCATTAATTAGAGAGTAAGTTCTTGCTATTCATACATATTGTAGTATGTACTTCTGTTTCTACTGCGGTCTCACATTCTCAGCTTTCATTTGTGAATTTGACAATTAGTTCTTTAAAATAAGCAACAGAGATGTTTAACTTAAGACAATCTTATTTTATTACTTTTGAAAGTTTTATATAGATTACTTCCAGCCATGTTTTTAATTTACATCTTTTTTTTTATATTTCAACATACACTATGTTGTTTTCAAACACTTTAAACAGATGATGTAGATGTTTTAGCCTGCTCATTAACCCTTTAAAGCACAAACCATGAAATAATTGACAGAAAATTCTGATTTTTTTATATTAGAGTTGTCATTGAATTCTAGTCAAAATTATGAAAAAAACATCAATTTTGTGTAAGTTAAATTTGATCATTATTTGCATCAATTTTGATACATTAGGTATTTCCGTATAATCTTTTATCAATTTTTTGTTCCCTACACATTTCTGATTTATCAAGTCGGGTTCTCAAGAGCGAAAATATCCCACTGATGATGCAGAGGTCTCAAAAATTCATGTATCATGGTTACACCGAGATCTATT
>JAUZNJ010112455.1:6606-18012 GCA_034780135.1 Jordanella pulchra | reverse complement strand
GCCTCAGAGGGGCTCAGACAGCAGCCAGCTAACCCATTAAAAAGTGCTCCCAGTAACAGGTGAACGATTTAAGAATATTCCAAATTCTTTCTGCATATCACTGAAACTCCTTCGGATCATTTTTGTTTTTCTTGATATTTTTATACTCGTTAATAAAATGAAATCAATAGAGGTGAACCTCTAATCCGCCTGGATCTCCAATTAATCTGCAGATGATAAAGTTCATCTCATCTTCATATCGATAAGTGTGAAGGGTTTTTTTACTTTCACATTTTATCAAGAAAAATCGTAGAATTTCTCCATTTGTTAGCTTTTCCTAAAATGACGTCACTACGAGCTACTAGTAGGTTTCTCTGTGAATCCAGATGGTTCTTCTAATTGGAACAAACTGCTCTGCTGTTAGTTCCAATAGTCTGGGAAGAACAGAACCTCTGATGTGCTGCTAAAAATAATAAACATGCAGTTTGATGACGGATTAAATGATGCAGAGCAGCTACACGCACATTTTCAGCTAGTACAAACCTCTATGTCACCTCTAAAACCAGGACTGACTGTGGACCTGCCTGATCTAAAGGGTTTCAGGTTGGTTTCAATGCTTCAGCACAGCTGATTTCCATTGATGGCAGATTAACAGGCTTTGGCTGGACTCCAATCACCAGAATCAGCTGTGCTGAAGCAGGGAAACCTAAAAGCTGCAGGACAGCAGATCTCCAGGACCGACCTGCTTTAGATGATCCCTGGTCCTCCACGCCTGAATCAGCTGCTCGGCTAACAGGTGCTACAGTCCTGCTAATGACCAAAATGATTTAATCCAAGTGTTTGTATCTAATTGTTATGGTCATGCGAACCATAAAGACGAGGAGGAAATCAGGGTTGAATATTTAATTCACTATCGTTCCGTTTAACACTTCAGTCTAAAGCAGGCGTCTCCAACCTTGGTCCTGCTGATGTTCAATGCATTCCTGCTCCAACACAACTGAAGCAATGTTTCATTTGCTCTAAGGTTCATTTTCTATTCGCCTCACTAATTAACAACCTCAGGTTGACCTCTGACCCTCAGCTCTGGTACCGTTGACACGTTCTGCTCTACATCCTGTTAAATGATTCTTTGCTGTTAATGATTGAAGGTTAATAAATGAAGTCTTCAGACTGAAGGGGCTTCAGTGTTTTATTCACCGCAGACTGAGATCATTTTGAAGAACGCCTGCCGCCATGTTCAACAGAGCCCCCCCCACGCAGCTAATAAATATGATTTCTATGTTAAATTTGGGGATTTTTAAGCTGCTGCACTAAAACTGATCCCTGCATTTCATTCAGTTGTTTATTTTCCTCCTCCACTGTCTTTGGATTCATTTAGATTTATGAAGTTTGGGTTCAGGCAAAATACTTTAGAGGTTATTTGTAGTTTTAAACATATCTGGAGGGTTTTTAAATCATTTCCTGCTTCGCCTGTATAGATTTTCCTCTCCTGTAATCTGGATCAAAGTTTTAGCTAATATACAGTTGAGCTGAAATTATAGTTTCCTGTTAAACTTTCCTTCGACATAAAAACCAGGAAAATGAAAACAACCTTCCATCGTTTATTTTCCATCTAATGAGGACTCATTTGTTCTGACAACCTTTACCAGACTTGACCCAATGTTCAGGAAAAGTTAAGACCTTTATCGGCAGAGCTTGCTGTTCAGAGAGAGAAAAGAGATGCATTAATATCAACAGCACACAACCAGACTCAGCAGATATTTGGTATTTTACAAAAAGGATGCGATTTATTTGTCCAACATTTCTCAGAGCATTTCCACCAAAAGAAAAAAATACTTTATAATGTGATTAAAAACTTAGCTTTTTTTAATGTACATTTCAATATACAAGAATTTCCAAACTGCTCAGAGTGCTGAAGGATCTCTGCAGAGACCAAAGCTACACAAGTAGAATGAGGGTAATGGTTGTATTACAGATACCATTTGTTACCGATACTACCTTTAAAAAAATACCAGGCCACGTTGCAGCTGCGTGTCCAGCTTCTTCACCTCCCATCGTCAGAACTTCAGCATAAAGAAAAAAGGCGGCTCTAAATCAATGTGTTCTTCGGTAAAGAGGTGCGGGTTCACAAAGAGAGCGTTCTAGGAAAACCCAAACGGGCAGAAGAATTCAGGATTTTTTTTTTTACCCTTTTAAGTTCAAGCTTTATAATTTGACAGATGTTAAGATCACTCTCTGTGGACCCCTACCATCAATTTAATACAAGCACAAAAAAACAACTCAACCTTAACAATCAGTTTCTTTCTCTAACAACAAAAAAGTGAGCAAATCGCTCAGAGATCCATTAAACACGAAGAGATTTAACTAGTATGTAAAGGTACTAGTGCTGCTGCTGAGGCCTGTGAGAAGTTTTTTGGTCTAGTCCTTACCATGGCGCCAAGCAGGAAAAGGTGATCAGAAAGCCACTCCTCCCCCCACGGTGGAGCAACCACAACCTAGAAGAAACTGTCAACAAGGTTTAGCAGTAAGGTGTACTCAACATCAGACATGCACATTCTGCTGTTCTGAGGCGGTTCTAACGTTCCTCCATCCTCATTAGGTTCTGTCTTTAGTCTCAATATGAGAAAACAAGTACTTGACCCTACATTTTGAGCGACATGCTCGCGCTCTCTGCACACTTTGTGCAGAACTCCACTGACACGTGGTTCTTGTCCACATGCAGGCACACGCCAGCAGACGTCTCCTTCTCCTCCACTTTCACCCGTTTCCTGGGCAACGCATAATCATGGTCGTTAGAGTGAGGCCCCTGGAAAAGCGAGGAAGATAATTTCATCCCATTCACACCGCTCAGTCTTGACAAGAGTTGGGCTAACATGCTCTCATTGGCCAGCACAGCCCGCAGATACCTGGTTTCATCTTCCAACTCTTCAACTCGCTTAGTTAGCTGACAGTTCTCTTGTTTGAGCGCCGTGTTCTCCGTTGATAGGAGGCCAACTTGCTTCTCAAGGCTGGTGACATATTGTTTCTTTTTAAGACGATTCAATCTGGCAGCGATGGCGTTTTTGTTGATGACGTGGTTGGACTGGTTTTGTCGGTGTTTCATCCTGGAGCCGGATGACATCCTCTCTGGAGATGTGCAGGACGAACTGTCAAACCCTGAGTTCTGAACATCATAGGGTTCTAGATCAGTGAGATCAACACCAAAAAGTAGGGAGGAAGCATCTTTTTCTAGAGTCCATTTCAAATCTTCAAACAGGTGTTCTAGCTCCATTCCTGCACGATCCGGCTCTTCGGCAGCAACTGCTTCAGATGGGCTGGAGAGATCTTGACTTATTTCCACCACTTCTACCTCTTCGACTTCCGGTGTCTCCATGGCGCGGCATCTTCTCCTTGTGATCATTGTGAGCTGAGGGTTAGATCGCAGTGGCTTTGAACAGAGAGGATCTGGTCAATCCAAACCTGTGGAAACATAACATTATATTGTTAAATCTTAAAAAGTTAACTATATAGCTAAAAACATGATGTGAAACACATTCTTCCCCTTGGTTACATAATCATGGCCATATATTATTTTATTGCGTCTCAATGTAAATCCCTCAAATATTCTGCAGCAGGTTGGATGCAGTTAAACGTCCTTCTGTGTTCAATTTAAAACTCATCAGTTGCAGTTTTATCTCATCGGTCGTTCATAACAAAAGATATTTTTTTGACAACTTGCAGGTAAACCACCTTAACTTCAGCCACTGAGGGTGAAGTAGAGGATCATTTGTCACGTAATCGAAACCTACACGTTCAGTCTGGTTGATCACGTGACCTGACTGACGCTTCTCCTCCAACGTTTAGCCAACGTTGCTAATTGCTATTAGCTTTCCCCGACCGAGGGGAAATAGTCCAAATTTTATAAGTAAAAGGCGGAATTAAAACCCGGTGTTATGGAAATCAAATATAAACACAACTATTTGATACTTTCCGCCTTCATTGTTGACTTTCTGTTCAAGTGTTTAGCAACAGAAGCCCCCAGCTTCATCCCGATTCCTTTAGCACCGAGCCTGTTTTAAATCTGGTTTTAAAAATGTACACATCGGTTCTATTACAGCCAGTATACACAGAAAAATGTTACCTGCAGTAGAAAAATGACAAATTATTCTGCAAATCAAAGCCTGCTTTGAACAACAGAATTTTCTCAGAGGCCGATTCGGCCTTTGAGTTTAGGCCCAGGTCGGAAAAATTAGCTAAAAAACAAGGACTTAATGACGAAGCATTTTCTTCGTACCAACACTTACCGTCCGTTTGCAATCACAAAAAAACTTGTAAACATAAAGTAGCGAAGGTCAAACGCAAAACAAATGTATCTATTTCTTTTGTTTCAACCTAATAAATGTGGAAAGGCGGGTTTACTAAACGCGGATCAGCGGTAACTTGGCTGCTCTGCTTCTTGTTCTTGGCGGATCTCAGAGAACTCTGGAGGTGAACACCGCCCCCTACTGTACATGGGTGTGTAATTCTAGAAGTTAATCCTGTTTTACTTGAATTAAGTGATTTGATTTAAAATCAGAACAATGGTTTATCTATAATCCTGGTTGTATCCTGATTCCTTACGTTTTAGACTATTTTCTTAGTGTTTCCTTTCATTTTCGCCTCATCCTCACTTTTCTCCGTGTATTTAAGACACTTCATCAAAACATGATCCACACCGTAATCTTATTCCACAACCTTCACATTTACTATCCTTACTTTTCTGTCTTAGAAGTAAAAGAATAATTTCTGTATGTCAACCCTAATCTTGTCAATATCACATCTTCCCTTCTGTTTATTTCTCCATAAATATCTCTTATTGCATTCTTTTAATGTTTGCTTTCCTTCCTTTATCTCATCCCGTCCGTTTTTCCTATTTCTATTTTTCCCCTTTTAATATTGATTCACCCTATTCTTTTTCAAGTTTATTTTACAGTTATTTCTTTCTCTGAAGCCCTTTTAAGCAATTTTGTCTTCTGTTTCATTTCCAATCCCTCTCCCGCAGTGGCTCCTGACAAAACTGATTTCAGGTTTTAATTCAATTTATTCATATAACACCAATTCACTACACCCTTTACTCTGTCACTTTAATCAAATAATTCTGGTTAATAATTGTTAAAAGTTTTCTATGAAATGAAACTCAGCTACTTGCATCAACTTTACAGAATTCGAGGCGCTGGACGTCCTCATCATGTCATCCAGGAGTCATCATGGTCTCCTATTCTCATGTTGAATAAAGTCCTTTTGTCCAAACTTAATCTGTATTTCACTTTCAGGATTTCCTCTAACTCTCTTTTTTCTATAGAACCATCTTCCTTTATTATAAAAATCTTTCTTTGTAAACTGACTACTGAAGAACATGAATCTATATCAATATTGCCTCTTCCTGGATTCCTTGCTTCTTTCTCCCTGTATGAAGTTTATCTGCTACTTCTGTGTGACCCGATGAATCCTGAGATACATTTGTCTAAATTCTGATATAGTAATAAAATGCTTTGCAAACTCCCGTCCTGTTATGGAATAAAACCAAAGTTTTATCTCTACGTTTTCTTTCCAATCAAGTGAAATCCATGATGGCATGAAGTCCAACTGATGTGGATTTGTTGGAAATCAAAAAGATTTAGCTGTAACTCTGTAGATGTCTGTATAATTAACTGTTTCCCTATGGATTAATTAATCCAGCAGTTTCCTTCTAAAAGCTACCAGTTTCCAATGTCTGTAAAAGCTGAAGTTGTCCTGGTTTTTCCTGTAATTAACCATACAGGTATTGGATAGTAACTAGCTGATGAAGTTCAACATAGTTAACGTCAGAATCGGCTATAATTACACTTATGTAGATTATATTCAAAGCTGGTCTGTCTGCCTTCATATGGAATGTATAATGCTAATAGACCATTTAAATAGAAACCAATCTAAAGTATTGGCACCCTGCAGAAGCTGGTCTAAAATATAACCATATATTATATACTTCAGAAAACAACTCTGTTATTTAAAGCATAAATCATCTGATTTCATTGGTAAATTCTTACTTTGCTGCTCAAATCAAATGAAAATACATTAAAGTAAACTTGACCAAATTATGTTTAAAATCTTGCACTAAATTAGCTCCCATCTATAAACTGTTAAATCATCTGTTACTTTTATTCTGCCTAATATTTAAATCTGAAATAATAGATGAAACACACTGTTTACGTGTTCTGAGTATCTTTTTTTTATATTTTCCTCCTTCAGCTCTCTAATGCTAATATAATAGAAAAATCTTTGGTAGGAATATTAAGGTCACTCTTGAAAACCTTTCAGCATTGCAGAGAACAACTGAACTTTTAAGTTTTTCCTGTATGAGTTCCCGGTTATTTTGATGAGTTTTAACAGCCTGTCGATCAATTAACAAAGAAATGGAGCCTTGACAATAAATGTGTCTCTTGTCCGGAGTAGATTTCTAACGATCATTTGTCTTTAAAACTGATTTATTCTGTGACGCATCTTAATTCATCACCTTTTCCAAATTTACATCCTTTGCTTTTTTTCAGGCTCTAGTGGCCGTTTATTTCTGTGTTATTTTCCAGCAGAGAGGGAATACATGCAAGAAGAACACTCAGTGTAGTTTTCTAGAAGAAACTACACTGGACTGAGTACACCGCCTTGAGGCGTTCCATTTTTTTACACAAGGACCCAGTTTAACCCTCTTAATATTGTAAAATTACTCCTCTTTGGTGGTTTCCTGTGTAGTTTTTACAGTTTTCTGTTGTGATACTACGAGTTTTATTTAACAAGCAGCCGGTTGTTCATTTTATGCAAAAAACGTTTATTCCACACTGTTCAACAAAAACAAAATACCTACGACAACCTGATTCTTTTTTACTAAATCTACTTGCAGCAAAAGGACTGAATCCAAACAAACTTTTCCTCCCTTTTAAAGTCCCTGAACCATCGCAGTGAGCAGCTGAATATGAAGCCAATTAGAGGCTGTTTAACATCTGGTTTCCTGAACAGATTGAAGCCTTTAATGGCTGCAGCTGTATTTTATTAAAACAAGTTAACGTTGTCTTTTGTGAACATTTTATGGGACCGTAATGCTGCAGGATTAACACCATAGATCAGTTTCATCTCTGTGAAACACAGTTGAAGGTTTTTCAATGCGACTAAAGTGGTTATTTCTGAGTGAAGACGAATATAAATCAAACACTGATCAGTGTGTGAAATCAGGAGGTGGAGCAGAAACGCAGTTTAATATTGAAATCCAGTCCACTTTTGATGCAGTAACAGACCGGTTCCCCCTTTAAAGAGACCAATGAACACAGTCTGGCGGCTCCTTATTTGCTTCACAACTAAAATCAAAACAGCTTGAGTCCAGATTTCAGTCTGTTAATGTCACTCTGGTTCCAGAGGAGACCCTCTGCGGTTCTGGTGAGCCCAGAGACACCCGGGCCCGCCTGCTTCCTGCTGCCCTCCAGCTCCATGGGCTGCTCAGAGACCGCCATCAGTGAACACGTCTCCGCCATGAGGCACGAGGGGTCCCCCGGCTGTCCGGGAACCTTCCCCAGAGGATAGTTCTTCCATGAGACCTTATCAAAGCACACCTGCCAGGGGGAACCTCTGAGCACCTTGGCCTTTTCAGCCAGAACATCTGCCCAGCTGAGGTCGCTGGTCGCCTCGCTGCTCTCACAGTTGCTCCTCAGCGGGCCGCGCTGCTGCAGACTCTCCAGCGTGTAAATGGGCTGATGCTTCTGCTCCTTGGAAAGGCTGAGCTCCATGTTTGACGTCTGGGTGTAGATGGAGCAGAGCTGGATCAGCTTCTGCTGGGTTTCCTGAGGCAGCGGGTGCTCCATGTCATCCAGGATCACCTGCAGCAGGTGAGGCGTGTAGATGCAGGGAGCCTCCAGACACGCCGAGAGCAGCTGCTGCCAGCGCAGCTGGATGCGGTTCACAAAGATCCTGTCCTTCATCCGGGCCTTCTTCTGCGTCTTCTTCTCAAAGCGGAACTCAAACCTGTTGCTGTTGCAGAGGATGACCTCCGAGGTCCAGGCGGATATGAAGAACAACCGCAGCTCCTTCTGTCCGTCGCTCAGCAGCTTCAGCTCCAGGAAGAGCTTCTCCAGAAACAGGTGGATGAAGGAGGGAGAGTGGAGCATCTTCAGCAGGGGGAGCCAGAACCTGAGGAAGATCGGAGGGACTCTCGGTTCAGAGGGACCGGACCTCTCAGGTGGATCGCAGCCTAATGTTTCCAGCTGCTCGGCTGTCGGGACCAGAAAGCCGTCCTCCAGCAGGACGTCCACCAGCAGATCACTGCAGTCCAAAGACACCTGCTTGATCTCCTCCAGCAACCAGCTGAGGTCTGCGAACGGGGACAGACTGTCCTCCTGGAGCCCGTCCAGAGCCTTGAACCGCTCCTCCTCATAGGACACCAGCAGGTCCCGGGCAGCCTTGTAGACCTCCATCTCCTTCTGCCTGCTCGTCAGCTCGTTCTCCTGCCTCATCCTCTCAGCTTCATCTCCCTCCCCGTCAGACAGGGACTCCCAGTCCTCCTCAGCCTCCCCCCCCAGCTGCCTGGACCAGTACTCCTGCTGGAGCCACTCCAGAGCCACCCTGCAGCCCTTCCGGGACCACTTCAGGGTGGGCAGCTTCCTGTGGGTGAACTCGTGCCTCAGGTCCACCACCCACTCAGGGATGTTCAGCTTCCCGGCCAGCCGCCTCAGTGGCTGGGCCTTCATCCCCTGCTTCCGCTCGGTGATCAGATTCACGAACCGAACCAGGGCGGTCCCATAGAGGAGGACCAGATCATCTCCGCCCAGTTGTCCGGTCCGGTCCAGCACCTGACACCGCACCAGTTCGGCCGTGCAGTCCACAGCCACGGGCGTGCTGTGGGCGTACCGGGCCTTCCACGCAGAGACTCTTTGCAGGGCGAACCTCTGCAGGGCGGGATCCTTGGAAAAGAGATAGTCCAGAACCTGGTCCCACTCCGCCTTGTTGATCCACGCGACCACATGGCGCCTTTTCTCCAAGCTGCTGTTCTTCATCTCAGTGACGAAGGAGCTTCCGGAACCAAGGAGAGGCTTCACTTCCCACGGACTCCTCTGGATCCCGGACACGCGTGAAGCTAGACCCACGAAGATTGCAGCCCCGCGGCATCCAACGGTTCAATTCTTCTCGGTGGCACGGTTTTATTACGGAAGTGACATGATGAAGTCATTATCCCTGCATTCCACATAGTAAACAACACGTGCTCTGCTGCCCCCTCGTGGCCTGGAGTCAAACAGCCACAAATATGCAGATTTCAAGAAATGCAGCTGAGATGGAGAAATGTGAAAAACAAATGAAAACTAAATTGAAGTTTCATAGAGCTTTAGGTTTATAAAGCTTTAAACACAGTTACTTTCAAAATTTTACTTCTAAGGGACCAGACTATTTTAAAACAAAAACTTTACTGTTTTAATATTTTGTTTTCACATTAATGTCTTTATGAGCTTTTCTTGTTTGAAAGCAAATACGCCCCCACCGAGTAAATGCGTATTATAATGAAATGATAACACTAAAACCAATATTAATACAATATTTTTTCTTTTCTCTTTGGTTATTGTGGTTTGTTGGCATTATTGCTACATTGTGTAGAATATCTTAGAGGAAGTCATGAAAGTTTGGTATTTATACTTTTTTATATTGTTACACCAGACTAATATTCTTTGTATATCTACATTCATTGACTTGTTTGTATGCTGTTCAGTATAAAGTATGTTTCCACAGAAAGGATAATTTGGGGCTTAATTACTCTGGAGCTGGATTAAATGATCACTGTAATCTAAATCTGTTTTTCTACTACAAAGTGAAAGAACAACCGCACTGTAGGTGTTTTATTCCAGAAGGATATTGTCTCTGTTCTAAATCGTCTCTCTTATTGGAATAACTTCGCCCCTAACTTAAACTCGGAAAAAATCTGGCGTCTTCCATCTAAATATTTGATTATTAATAAGATCAAAGAAGTGTCTTTTAAGATGATCCATCGTTTTTATCCCTGCAGGTTTTTCCTTCAACAATAGAAAAAGACATTGACACAAAACTGTTCAATCGTCAAACTCCTTAAAGAAGATCTTTGACATTTATTCTGCTCATGCAATTTCTCATGTATTTTCTGGCGAGATATTTGTATGTTCATTTCCCTTCTCTTGTCCCACTAATAAAACAAAACATATTTATATTATCAATCTAATTCTATTAGTAGCCAAATATCATATACTTAAGTATAAATTCTTAAAACAGAAACCCTGCTTTTCAGTCTTTAAAAAGGAATTCAAGCAATATATTAAATCTCTAGTATTCAAAAATGGAAAAACTATTAAGACAATGCATATGAGCTCTCACTTTAACATCTTTCCGAGTTAACTTTTTATTTATTGGTTTTTTGATTTGTTTGTGCTTGCCATATAACACATTGGAATTATTGTCTTGTCTGTTCTGTTACTTATTTGTGTTGTTAAATGTTCTGTTTTGTAGACCCCTTTATGATCAATTTAAAACAAGATCACGGTGATTAGTCTACATGTTATCAAAGAGTGCAATAAACCAGAAAGCTCAAAGCTGCACCGATTTTAATTAATAAAATAGCTATAAAGGTGGGAGTATATTTGGAACTAAAGACTAAGAACGATAAAGTTATTTTTTAAAACCAAAACCTTTAAGAATGAATCCCGTTTTGTTTTGAACCATTACCGATAGTCTCCAGTCCAGATGGTGGCGCTATTGCACAAAGATAGCCGGTTCGCCGCCTGCAATAAAACATAAATACCTAAAAATAGAAGAAGAAGAAGAACCGCTTGATGGCAGAAATGGCGGGCGGCTCAACAGAGCAGCGGTTAGCTCGCTGTGTTTATGATTCATTGCAGGTAAATAAAGTTTTTCCTAAATATCTCTTGGTCAGCATCTTTGGCGATAAGATTTTTTACTTAAGATTAACCAATTGGTTGGATTATAAATACGTAACAAAACTAAACGTTTATAAAAACATGTTTATGCGAAATGTATGTTTCCCTGTTGAAAATTAAACAGAGAAAGTATGAATATTTTGTAGAACAAATAATGTTTAAAACTGGGAAAATAAACAGCTGCGTTTGTTTTAGTTCTGAGTTTAGAAATTTAAATATAGATCTATAAAAGCTGTTTCCTTCTGGACAACAAACGCAGCACATTTTAAAGTAAGAATTGTTGTAAAAACATTTAAATCTATAGAAGCGACATAAAGAAACGTGGTTTTGAATATCCTCTGACAACCTCAGAGAAAAATAACTAAACCGCTGAGTGCTTAAGCCTAAATATTTATGTTTATAACACCGAAATGAACCTAAGTTTAAAAGTGATGTGATGTCTGGATGGTTTAGATATATTTTAATGTCAATTATATGGCCTGAATAATATTTCTAA
>JAUZNJ010112445.1:0-19971 GCA_034780135.1 Jordanella pulchra | reverse complement strand
ATACTAGGTGGTATTATTAAGGTGATTTTTAAAAGGATTAGGGTTGCAGTTTAAACTCAAACGCTTTCCCTCTAGAAAAATCCTACAATGATAACTCTTATGCTTGTCATCAGTCAGGAAGGTTGCAAAGCAATAAAAGCACATTTTTGTTTAAACCTAGTTTACAAGACTCCATTTGAAATAGTCAGAACCACTATGTAATAGTTGATGGAGAACTGACAAAGACTGCTTAAAAATCCCATCATGACAAAGTGCTGGGCTCACGCTGTCATTGAGAGAGCACATGAATCCAGCAAGAAAGTCAAATTCCCAACAGTGTTTGCAAGTCAAATCGCCATGCTGTTGATTCCAGTGATAGCTTTATTTGTATATTTCTCCATCATTTGTTAGTTGTCTAAACCTCTTTCTGTTTCTGGTTTACTCTTGATTGTGTTATGCTCAGCTACTTTTCCTATGCTCTGTCTTTACTCCTGTTTAACTTTCATTATTTTTTTTCAAAGTTTGTTATCTTTACCAGAATAATTAATATGAATTTATTTTCTTCAACTCTGTTATTTGCCCCTAAGGCACAGAAATTCATTCCTTTGACATAAAAGGTTTAGTAATTGTTTGCATAACTCACCAAAAGACAGAGCATTTGGGGGTTTTTTTTCTCATTAAGGATCATCAGAGACACATTAAGTATAAAAAGCATCAATTTATAGCTGATTAGTTAGCATGCAAGTTAGAATAACTATCTGTGGTACATTTCATTCAAAAAACAGAGCTGTCTGAAAGCCCAACGGTAAAGAGACATGTGGGCTGTGGGCTTTTACGAACGCAACACATCAGATTCAATAAATGTTATTAACTTTAATAAATGATTGTAAATAATCCTCGTAAACAAGATGCAGTCCTGAGAAATATTAATCTGCATATTTAGCGCCCTGATATTACAATAAGGATAAAGATAAGTTGGGTTACGACTTCCCACGCTGAGAACACTGAAGATGAAGAAGGAAAACTTTATGCAGCAGAATTAAAAGACCATTAAAAGAAAAGGAGTGAAGATTCAATTAGAAGAGCTGTAAATAATGTGGTTACACTTTTACGGTCAAAATAAAACTAAGAAGATAAAAATAATGTAAAAAGAAGAATCATTTGATTCCAAAACAGTCGAGAGGTGCAACATACGATGTAAATACTTAACATGAGTTCACCATCGAACAACATGACAAAACATTCTGCAAAATCTGCTTTTCATACACTCACACGTACTGTTCACCTCCAGAACAATCCTGTAACCTCTTCATTGCTCCCCCCAGCTCTCTCATAGAAGGAATAACCAAAATGTTAATGGTGAAACTCTAATCACATAAGCAAAGGAGCTGTGACAGAGTGAAATTAAGCTAACTTTCTGCTCCAGATGTTATTTCAATAGCAGCTTGATCTCTGACCGTTCTTTCTTTTGACGCACTGACAACCATTTAAACCAGTGTCCTCTGGATACCAACATGCCATCTGCAGGTGCAGTGACCGATAGTTCTGTCATGACCGAATAAAAGATTTATTTATAATTGCAGAGTTGCATAATATATAATGATGTAGCCTGATAAAATGTAGAATTGATTCTAAGTCAAACAAATGTAGTCATTTAGTAAAAAAAGTAGGTTTGGATAACAGCTGATGGATACCACAAGACTCCTACGTCAAGTCTGGAGCAGTTGTAAAAAAGTTTTCTTGGCCGAGAGAAGATAAGAAATAAGAGAAAAATGGTGAATGTGACATTTTCTCCTAAATCACTTGTTACGAATGATGAACAAATTTGTTTGTATGAATCGCTCTTGGATGAGGCCCAATGTCCCAGACTCCGAGAATATGTGGGATAATCTTAATGGATTATTACAAACAAAAATAGGATTATTAATGACTGGTTTCACAGATTAAATCCTGGATAAACTTGTAATTCCACAGCCTGACTCATTACGAGGTCGTCTTACTGAGTGAAATAGTTTTATTGTGTGTATTCTATGTTCTCAGAAGTCAAAATACCTTAAAGAACAGGGTTTTTATCATGGTAGTTGTTATAACAATTGCCATTGTGTCCATAAAACAACAATGGAGAATACAAATATCCGCAAGCAGGAAACTAAAATGAGATGATTTCATAGATAACGTCACTCCAACCTGGAAGATGTCACCGTCCAGAGGTCATGTTATACCTAAACTTAGCTCATACCATAGGTGGACCATGTGAACCAATAGGAAAATGCAACTGCAGTAACAATATTTCAACCCACAGAGGCAGCACTAAGACCGTTTAAGTCTGGATATTGCAAAAGTAAACAGGATTGCAACACACTGTCAAGATTTGCAAAGTCATATAAATGAAGAACCCTTAAGGTCAATTTATTCACTTTATCTGCAAAAAAGTTTTTATTTTGAGTTTTTCTACTTTTTAATGAGATTATACTTTATATTATGTAAAATCTAATCTTAATCTGTTGACCAGTTCAAAGTAGTTGAAACCATGTGACAAATTTTTGTGGACCTTTAAGATCAGTCTGCAAACAGCCCATATTTCCAACATATCTAAGTTACACCTTTTGCAAACTGAAGGCACCTTCCAATCTATAGGCTGTATCTTTACTTACCTTTCCCTCTGAACTGCAGCTGGTTTTGTTTTGTGGCTCATAAGACTCACTCTTTATAACTTCACTTAAACACTACCATTATTTTTACTCATGTTAAACCTCCTGACTTTTCCACTTTTACATGTAAAGTGTGTCTTCAAATATTCTACAGGCATTATTCCCTTATTTGACATTTCTTACAAAAACCATAATTTAAAGGCTCAAGCCTCCAGATCATTTATTGCTTTATTCCTTCAATTAAATGTAGGGTTAGGGTTGATTAAAGGATATGTGGGCCATTTCTTTCTGGAAATGTAGGTAAGAAATTATAATACTTGTAAGTTAAAGCTAAAAGACGATTTAGACAGTATGGATATGTAAATATGTGTGTTTATTTATCAGCAAGAAATTTACGAAAATCTAGTTTGTCTTTATTTGGTGAATATAGGATGTTGTGCTTGTTCATCTTCCTGTTGTTATAGTGCACATTCACACTGTTTCTAGCTACAATGGATTACTATAATAAAGAAATTAGTAACCTCACAAATGTTTTCTTAAAACACAGCCCTTAAATACTCCTTGTTCCTACGAGCCATCAGCTCACGTGTTAGACAGTAATTTTTTATACTCACAAAGCCTTTCTGTGGTTTCTGGTTTACGGTCAAACCGGTTCATCTTCATACCAGCAACTGCATAATCATGCAGGATATATTTGTCCACACTTCCTGCTTGGAAACATTTAGTTAGTTTGCAGTAAAAGTATGACGTCTTCATTAGATGCTTGGTCTACCTGACCTTAACACAGGTTTGAGTTCTTTGTATCATAAACAGCATATTTGCCATTTTTAACATCTCCTGCCATAGTTTAAAATTCTCTTTTCTGTCTCTGCATGAAATTTTTTTTTATGTATCCCTGCAAGTCTCTTCATATAATCTGTGTAATGTTTCTTTTCTTATATTTTTTGTATCACACTCAAGGAATCCCTCATAACCAGTATAGATAATAATAAACAAACAGCTGCAGCATTTTAAAGAATAACTGTTTATATTTATACCTTTTATACAAAAGAAAAAAATCTTCTTGGATGTTATTACAATGTTATGTACATTTAGTTGTCATTTCTGACTACTTTTAACACAACTAGTCAATTAGCCAATTACACAGCAGCGATTTAATACACTTTGGCATCTGGATATTATGAAAATGGCTGCCTGACGACCAAATGAAGCATCAGAATGAGGAAGAAAGTAGATTTTAGAGACATATTTTTTTTTCTTACCAGGTAGGCTGGTATCAAGAAATAAATATCTAGTGAGCAGCAGCTGAGAACAAGAAACTGAGGCCACAGTTCAAGCAAAGTCACCAACTAGGCAATAACAGAAATGGGAAAGATTGCCTAGTTCACCATCAGCTAAGTAAAAAAGAAAAGGTAATGCAGCAAATGTCTTACTGCTGTTAATTACATCCACATTAATGATTTTTAATCACATTTTAAACCATATTAATGTAGTAGAATTTTTTATTTCCTGGTATAGTTTGTTCCATACATCAACCTCAACAAAAGAAACAAGATGTTTTTTTTTTCATATTAGCTCTTGCTTTCGGTTTTCTGAACATTTATACCCTCAAAGATCTTAAGCTCTATCTGTAAACAACAAACCAACAAACCCTCAATTGGCTACAAACTACTCTTTACTTTGTAAATTAATAGAAAAGTTTTAAATTCAACCAAATCTTTAGATTTCAATGGGTTTATATTAACAAAACATTGGTTTGTATGCTCTCTATAATCTCCTTTATTTACCATTCAAATAGCTTCCTTTTGAATTATGTACCAAATGTTTAACTTCAAAGGGTTTTAGTTTAATACAGAAGTTAGACAAAAATAAGGAGGAGTACAAAAGGTATAATATTTTTGGATTTAAAAACTCTTTGACTTTATATAACACTTATTTTACTCCATGACATTTTACACCACTTCATCTTTTGATATTTATACCATTTAAAGTTTTGTCTACTACAAATTCAGATGATGCAATCAGAATAGGATATTAATAGCATGGATTAATTGTGCTAAGTTTGGATATCAGGTGGTAGAATAACAGAGAGTTGGTTTTTTTTTCGGGCAAACCTCAGGGCTGCTCAGTACCAACTCAAATTGTGTAAAGAAAAGTGGTGCTGATCCCATTATGACCACAGTGCATCCATACTCAGATGGCTACTTCTAGAAGAATTTTACTGTTCAGTTCAGTTTTCAAATTGGTTCCAAATTCCCCAAAACATAATCCAGCAAAAGACCTATGTATTCATTATAAAGAGTTACTTTATCGCTTGAGTTTTTATTTTGTTAGGAAGAAACAATGGTAGAAAAATCGACTTTACTTCGACTAAATTGTACCTTCAGAACTGCATTGAATGTGCATTTATTTAGTATTTAGCTTACATCAATCTGAAAAATTTCCCAAGGGAATAAGAACAGAATATCTGGGAGCAAAGATAAATATGCACACAAGTTGACTGAAAATGAGTCTAAAAATAATTTATGTCATTGTTTTCTGTCAGGCAGTTTATCCCAAGATGAAAACAAAATCCTACAACCTTGGAGGAAAACTGAGCTTGCGTCAGAGGAGGACGATAAGCATGTAACTTATTAGATATAGGATAGTGTTTTATATGTCAAAATGACCAGTAATAGGAGATGTTTTAGTCATAATATCATTATTATTATCCCAACAATCAGAGTTACATCTTTATACAGATAACTTTAATCATATGGATTCATTGTTTGCAAAAGTATCACAAACAAGTAATGCCTGACTAAATTAAAAGGCTTCTTCTGGTATAAAATATGTTTTTGTTTCTTTCAGTCGGATGATAAAAATTGGTTAATAATCTAATCTGTTTCTTTAAAACTATTCTGACAGTTAACTCCAGTAAGTACTGTTTCTTCTGAGTGATAGGATTGAAGGGACAGTAGATTCAGCTGCTGTTTGGCCTAAAACAATCAGACTGAACCATTATATTTAAAGTGGATTACCAGGAACAATCAGGTGATCAAAGAGAAGACAGGAGGGAGGAGTTGGAGGAAGAAGGAGGAGGTTCGGAGTATAAAATACTGTTGCAGCGCTTCAGCTGAGTTCAGACATTCACTGAGGTTTTCTCTCACTGAGTTCTACTTCCTTCTGAGAAACGTAACAACATGTTCAGTCGGTGAGTAAACACCTCATTAGTTTGGTTGGTTTTTTTTCCTGTTATCCACCTGGTTTTACTGCCAGACTTTTTTTCAAGTTTCAGTTTTTACTATGATTAAAGGAAATGAATAAGAAAATTAATCATTTTCATGTCACAAATATACATGCCTGTTTGTAAAAGTCAATGTTTAGACAGCATAGCTCCACTCAAAGTCTTTAAGGTATCAGTTAAATATATTTTCATTATGATCCCTAAGCTTATATGATTTGTTTTTATCTCCTTTTTTAACAATATTTGTTTAAAATCCAGTTGTTTCAAGAAAAAAAAGTGATGTGTTGTTGCTGTAGTTCATAATCAGACTTAGTTTAATGAAATTCTGTAGAAAAGTTGCTCTTAGTTCCTTTTTAAACAAAGTCGTGCCCAAGGATTTTTTTTAAGTTGTTGCTGCTTTTTTAGCTTTTTAATTTTAGTTTTGGTTTGCACTGCTCACATGGGATTAACCCCCTAAAAAGGACTGCAGTGTTTCCAGGCTGAGGCCCTCAATATTAGATTCCCATCAAGAACCTAAAAGCGTTTCCATCTCTTTGAACGTCTGCGCTGGTTTTCTATTGCAGTTTGTAGCTCTCTATACGTTGGAAAAGAAGAGACGCTTTGTGAGGTTTTTTTTCAGCTATTCTGTAGAGAAACACAAAGAAAGTCATTTAACCCTTCAGGTTGAGGAATGGCTGCCACTGAACACACCTGAGATTTATCAACACCCATTCTATCTATGCCGTTCTATAATCTATGCCACGAGATTCATATCATTCATATGAATCTATTGCTCATTGTTTACAGTTTTTCCCACCTCTTTTGTTTTTTTTTGCTTTTGATATTAGATTTTAAAAAGTGTTCTTCATGGTTTATAAAAATCCACATTTTTATTTAGGATGTAGTCATATACAAATGAACTTGCTACAGGCTAAAAATATGTCTCCTCTTTCTTGTTGTTAAACTTAATTCAAAGGGAGGCAGCATTCAAACAAGATGGAGTCAAATCATCCTGATTGTTTTGCATTGGAGATGTCTTAAGGTGTTTCTTTTTGCTTTTTATGTAGATGTGTTGTGCTGCTGCTCTGCGCCCTTGCTGCTGTTTCCCTCGCAGCTCCAGTCCAAAGTAAGCCATGATGTCATCAACAGAACCCAGATTTGTTCTTTGTATTTATGCCACTACAGTAATAAATTAGAGTAACAGTTGTGAACGATAGAAGTGAATATCCTTTTGCAGTGATTTTTTTTTCCCCTTTGGCAAATATTAACATTTTGGTGCAGCTCTAGAAATAAGACATAAAATAGCATCAAATTTATTATTTTCAAGTTTTTGAACCAAAGCTTTCTCTCATGTTCCTCCACACTTTTTGGGCCCCTGGAAAACCCTTGAAATAATTGTTTCCTGGTATCATTTTATTTTCATTTTGATGTTGTTTCAGATGATTCCAGATTGAACTTTAACAGTTAGATTTCACATACAGTTAAGGAAACACTTGTTTAGTTCAGTTTCTTGTTCCAATTTTTCAGGTAAAGAATACTTTTTAAGTAACCCTGTAAATCAAATCTTTTTATTTAAATATGTATTGGCAACTATAAGCTTTTACCCTTGGAGTTTGGACTTTTTGGGTTCATCATCCCTCTTATGGTGAATAGGGGTAAGAAAAAAGATGGCTGCTTTGCTGGACTTGTTTTGTACTGTTCCAGTTGTTTTATTTGCTTAATTATTATTATGTTCTTGAATCAGTTTGATAACTTCCAATAATCAGCGCTTAAATTTCATGTTCTCCTCTCTTTCCCATTTTGAAGAGTGGCTAACAGAAAAATTTCACAATAGAGGTATACCCCAGGGAAACAAAAAGACATGGCTAACTTTTCCTTTTTCAGGCAGCTTAATAAAAAATAGAATAAAATGAAAATAAAAAATTGTACAGGATCTATCTCAAATCACTCATGGTGCCAGAAATTGGGTACCTGGATATTTGTTGGTGGTATTTTGTTGTCATTACATAAATATTCTGAAATTAGAGTTGGGATTTATCTAAATTATCATCTTGGCATGTTTTTTATACTGCTACATCAAACAATTTATTTATCTTAAGATTTTTTTTACTTAGGAGGACCTTATAAGACAAGGTTTTAGAGGGAAAGTCCTCAATAGTCCATGTTTAATCAAGATGTTTAATTGATTTTTTGTTTCTTTGTTTGTCTGGCAGATAACTCTACAGAAGGTAAATATCACAGTTTTTCACTTTAACCACGTCCTGTAGTAAGGCAATTTACAAGAGGCAGTCAATCAGAAAACAGAAATAGGAAGTAATGAGCAGTTAGGGCCCCCTACAGGTCTCTGCGGTCACTACACTTCAGAACACCATACGAGTTCTGTTAATGGCTAAATCGTGTTCCTCTCTTATAGAAAGAGAAAAAGCTCTGTTGGCCCATCTGAACGGTACTGAAAAAGAATATGTTAAAAACAAATTATCTAGATGTACTAAACAGATGGTTAAATTAGGTTTTATCTTTGATTTTCTTTCAGGGGAAGGTACAAGGAAAAACACAACCACAGCTCCAGGTAATCATACAGTCACAGCCTTGTTTGATAAATACACAGAGAACAAAGATCGCAAACTCCTTCCGCACACTTTGATTAAGCTGCTTTCAAAGACTCGCATAGCTTTACTGTTTACAGAGAAGCACTGACTCTTTCTATATAATGCTTTTATTTATGTACTCACTAAAGCTCTTCATGGGAATAATCCATTAGAAAATATCCATGTTTACACTATTCTGTTGTTCAGTTTAATGATCAATGTTGGCTTTTTTTTTTGTCTTCAAGCTGAGTCAGATGATGCTAAAACCCCCGCTGCCAGCCAAGGTGGGAGAAATGTTTGAGTTTTATATTTATATCACCTTTTTCAGTTGTGTGAGTTTTTAAGAGTATTTTCCAAAACAACTATTACTTTGCAGACAAAGAGAATCACGACATTCAGTTTTACAAGTCAAGCAAACCACTTTTCTTTTCTTGTAATTCTATCCCACATTATTCTACACAAAATATCAACTTGGCATTGGATTGCATAAAAGCATGGCGGTTTGAGTGTGTTACAATCATAAAACAAACATGTCCGGTTATAAATACTCCTTTACATAGAAATGTCAGCCTTATGAAAACATGTACGGATATATTATCTGCATTTAATACTTGCTGGGGTTCAGTTGGTATTCATGTATTTCATTTTTTCTGTTATTATCTGAACCTCCTTTGACCTTATTAAAGCATCTGAGACATTGAGTCAATGTTTCTTTAAGTGTAAAGCAAATTTTTTTTTTAAAGGGATTGTTTATCATATCTTGTGTTTGTTTTTTTTTATGACTATGTGATTTAATTACAAAATTTGTGATGTTTTGTCTTCCAGACGAGGCAAAAGAAACCGAGACCGACTCACTTGAAACTAAAAACACCAAAGGTAGCAGAAAGCTTAAAAGTTTGTCTTATTTCTTTTTCATAAAGGCTAATTCAACATAGATATTTGACTTTTGTTTTTCTGGAAACCATTGGTCCCCCTTTTCTTAAGTTTTCTGCTAACCCAAATATTTTACCAGATCATTGCTATTATCTGTGTAAAATCTGCATGTCTGATGTATTGTTGCTCATTATTAACTGTAAAATATTTATTTGATTGTAAAGATGACAGCAGAGACAATACAGAGGAAACTCCAGGTAATGTTCATCTGACCTGAACCTTGATCTGTGTATTTACCTCGACGCCTGTGTTGACCTGTGTTCATGTTTCCATTCCTTCAGTGTCAGATGAGCAAACAGACTCACCTTCTCAGGGTACGTTTGAGTATTAATCACCACTGCCCACATACTGAAACTTCTATTCAAGTCTATTCATAAATCATTGTAAGATTCTTTATTTATGCATCACAAAGCTGCATGCTTAAATGTCTTGTTTTCTGTCCATTCATTAGCTGGTTCCCAGGAGAGTCAGGCCCAGTCTTCCGCTATGAGTAATCCTGAAGGTAAAGAAAAAGGCAAAACAATGCTTATGTCTGATAAACCTCACTAGATGTCTTCAAATATTTGATTTTCTGTTAAAGAAATACTTTTACAGACTACAAATAAAACTTAAATTGTGAAATAAATAAGATGATAGCAAACTCTTCTATAACCCTCTGTAATCCTGCTGTAGGAATCAAAGAGCTCAGTTACTCCTAGAAAGCATGTGAACACAGAAGCTCAGGGTAGAGCTGGCAAACAAACCAGTTTCAATAATTTATCAAGAAACAGAACATTGAAAAAGTAATAATAGGTGGGCTTTAACTTTCAGTAAAACAGACAATACATTTGTTTTAACAGGTAGTAATTTGGACTAACTTAGCATAGATTGCAAACCTTATTACCAAAATAATTTTCATTCTTTTCTGGTGACGCTCAAAAATATTTGCACTTTTGAAGCTTTACTACCATTGAAAAAATAAAAATTGTTTTGAACCATTGCTAGTTAAAAAATGTGTTTTTTTATTTCTAAAGTTATTTAATTCCAAAGAGAATTTAGTGTTAAGTTTAAAACACTTTCATTTATCTTTTTGAATTCAGTTTGGTTTATTACTTATAAACTTAGACACATTTTTAGAAATTAGACTTTTAATATAAAACTGCATCATGTTAAATAATTAAAGCACTCAATACAGAAACAGATTATTAAGATGTTTTTTTTTCTTTTTACCCAGCTTTACTTAACAGCTGTTCAGTTCTTTGCAAGAACTTCCTCTACTCAATAGTTAAATTTTAGAACATCAAGTTTTAAACTTCTTCAGCTTCCTGTATTGAGTTGTATAAAAATAAAACTTTCCTCTGAGCATAGCATCAAAGGATTTTCGTTGGTTATTTATTGATTTTCTTCCACTGAGTTTTTGAAATGTCGACATGAACAAGAAGTTTTCTATAAAATGTAATTCTGAGTTGTAAAGATAAAGGTTTTTCACCACTACTGACCTAAAATCTATTATCAATGACCTCCCTGGATATGAAATTCATTACTATTTACTTTTAAATTACCTTCTACAAATTCAGAAATATAAATAAAATAAAATGACTATGCCTTTAAATAATACAGTAAAGCTGAGATGATTATCTTGTGCTTTGTAAACTATACTTCTAAGCAACTCCCAAACATCTTACCTCTTTGTTTGAAATTTAAAGGGGAAGAAAGTCCCAAACGATTACTGGGAGAGAAAGCTAGGTCAAAGGTCACTAAGTTAAAACTCAGACTATTACTGACCAAGATACCCCAAAAGGCACCAATCATCCATAACCTACTGGATGGGTTAAACGCAGACAACAGAATCCCCACAGTTGGTTTATAGAGAAATTAACGTAAAAAGATTTTGTAAATGACATGGAAGAGAACAACTATCAAGCTATATATCAATAACAACAAAAAACAAAAAAGCAAAGATTGTTCAATGAGTCAGCCATTACCCTAAATAAAAATGGACGCCCAATTTTAAAGTTTGCCAATAGAGAAACGTCTTGTGAGGAAGTGAAACTATAGGGTTTGTTCATTATGACCAGCATCATATTTGAAGGAAAATAGGTGACGCCTTCAAGTCTGAGAACACAAGCCCTGCTGTAAAGCACAGCGTGGCAGCATCTTATTGTGTGGCTGTTAATAGCTGCAGCAGGGTGTGGTAAACAGTTCTGTCTCGAGGAACAGGGTGAGAATTATTCCTCATTTTTCTAACATTTTGTAAATGAAAAACTTTGTAGCTGCCTGACATAAAATGCAAATTAAAGATTTCCTGTTTTAGGTCAGTTAGGATTACCAAAAATATTTATTTTCACATAATGTGTAGTACACCTCTAATTTTTTCTGGGTAATCTTGGACACGCGCAGTAGATGTAGTAATTATTATCCTCAGATCACTGAGGATTCCTCTGGTTTTGGTTTTGGAGCTGGATTATGGTTCATTTGGGAGTCAGATCCCCAGATTACAGTGGCCTCGAAGGTCACAGTATGGGCCAGAAACCAGTGAAGCAACTGTGAAGCTTGAACCGCTTTGTCCTGACACTCATTGCTTCATATTCAACCCAGCTCTAAAATAACTAAGCCTTTTTTCCCCTTCAGTTAGTAAACATTATTATTATGACATATAATAGTATATCAATAATCCTTTTATATAAACTAATCATTTCTAATCCAATAAGCAGTTTAAAAGCTTACCAAATTAACCGTTTACAAAGTTATCTATTGTTTTCAAGCTCATCATGTACCTTTCTACAGCATTACATTCGCTGTTATTATTCATATTACTGCCTCTGGTATCCCGAGTCACATATAACATTTTACATAAAGTGTACAATTTTATTTCACAGATGATTCCGCTGACTCTGCTAGTCAAAGTAAGTATAATCAGTTTTTTTGTGCATTTTTCATGTTTATCTGCTTCTAGATAACCTCTCTTTTATCATGTGTACATTTATTTTATCCACCTGTGAGTTTCACTGTGCTTTTGTCTGTTTGTGTCTCAGAATCAACTGAAACTGAGGAAGAACCTGAAAGTCAAGGTAAATTCTCTATGTGTTTGTTAGTACTGAGTGCTGTTCTACTGCTGTAAAGTTAAATGCTGTCTTCTTTCACCCTAAGCTATCTCAGACGAAGATAAAAAACCGATAACAGAGTCTAATGGTGAGAATCTAATGTTTGATACATGTATCTCTTCAGTAGTGTTTGCCTGTTTGCTCTTAGATAAGTGGTTTGATAAAATAAACACAAATGGAGACAAACACACACTGATAGCCTTTAAACATCAGTATTATCTCCCCTTTAGCTCTTAAATGAACCCCAGTCGGCCTCAGCAGATTGCTGCTCACACTGAGCCTGGTTCTGCTGGAGGCTTCTTCCTGTTAAAAGGGAGTTTTTCCTCTCCACTGTCGCTATATGCATGCTTGGTGTGAGAGATTGCTGTCGATTCAAACAGTTGGTTTTCCTTAGTTGGAAAACTTTTAACCATTCTGACTGTGTGATCTGATTGGATTGTCTCTGTAAAGTGCTTTGAGGTGACGTGGTGTGAATTAGTGCTATAAATATAAACTGAATTAAAGCTTTTTGTGTAGCTTTTATTTTACCCGCAGCAGCCTTTACCTTTTGTTTTTTTTTCTCTTAAGCTGGTTCTCATGATGACACCAACAGCGAAATGTCGAAGGATCAACCTGAAGGTTAGATTAAAGATTATATATCAATATACACAGTTTTATTTAGGTTTAATGCCACAGCCTGGAGTTTGCAAGTTAACTACATTCATGCTAAGGTTTCTTTCTGGAGTACTTCCTCTTCTTCACATAGTCCTAAAACATGACAGATAATTAATTTGTTCCTTTAAACTGCCTTTTGGAATCAGGCCTTGGTTGTTTTTTCTGTGATGGACTGGCGTCCAGGTTGTACTCTGCCTAACGTCCAGTTACCACTGGAGACAGTCAATAGATCAAGGATGTGTAGAAGATAGATAAATTGATATCTTAAACTTGTTTTTTTTATTTTTTATCTTTTGTTCAAGGTGTTACTGAATCCATCCCTGAGGATATCGATAAAGGTCAGAAAATATATTTTTTAATTTGGTCAGATAGTTAATGTCAAATGAAACAGTTTTATGTTGTTCACTGCTAGATTTAAGGTTAATGCTCCGAACACTATCATTATTTCCTGTTCTAAAAGATTTTTCCTCCCTTATTAGTTCTTATGGATGAGTTCGGCGGTGGGATGTCAGAAGACGAATCTGAAAGTAAGATTGCATTGCAGGGCTAGTTTATCTGTATAGCAGTTCAAGGAGAATTCAAAGTGCTTCACGTGAATTAGACAATAAAATAGAAGAAAAATAAGAGCAGAATAAAAGCACATAAAGACAAAAAACATGATAAAAGCAGCTGTTAAAAGAAAAAGAAAAACAGTTGAACCACAAACCTAAACTAATAATACTTCAGTTAACAGATTGACTTTAACAGTCAAAGGCACTTTAAACCAACTGGTTTTCAACTTTGACTTAAAAGAATTCAGGCTTTCAGCACTTCTACAAATTTTACTTTTAGTCCTCTGGGAGTTTGTTTCAGATAAGTGAAGCATTGGAAGTGAAGCTGCTTCAATTCTCAGAGCTACAGGGAGCCAGTGTAAGGACTTCAGAACTGGGCTGATGTGCTCTACTTTCCCAGGTCTAGTGAGAACCCGGGCAGCATTGTTTTGGATAAGCTCCAGCTGTCTGATGGACCTTTTAGGCAAACCTATGAAGACTCTGTTCCAGCAATCAATTCTTATAACGATAAATGCATGAATAGTAGCTAATTTAGGAGCTTTGTTTTAGAGAAAATGCAGTTAAAACCAGAAAAGCACTCAGAGCATGCAGACCTCCAGCAAGCAGCAAATTTTGCCATATATTGCGACTTACTGTACACCTACAGCTTACACTCACACTTGATCTGCATCATTGGTAAATTTTAATGAGCTGTTACTTGGCATGAGGTTCACTAACCAGAGAGGGGCAGCAGAGACTGTTGACAGCTTCAGCATCAGACTCGAAAAAGTCCAACAAACACCAGAGGCTGCAGACATACGCTGTGCCTTGTTTTTTAAACTTATGAAGGGATTTTTAAGTTTAATCAAAGGTGCTTTTCTAGTATTACTTTTGTTTTGATCTTGTATTTTTTTACTTTAGTTATTTCTGAAGAAACCAACACTGGTATGGATCAAAGCCCAGAAGGTAATATAATGGTTATAGAGATCTCTTTGCTGATGCTTTTTGTTTTCATTGTAATATAGCATTTTTTTACATTTCAAGTATTTTTTGTCTTATAAATCTTTCAGACGATAACAAGGAGGTGCTGGAGGAAGAACCTGAAGGTGAGACTTTTTAAAGTCAATTCAGTTTACCTGTATATTATTGATTCATAATAATTGTAGACATAATAGGAGGTAAACACACCCTGTTCATTGGCAGAATCATTGCCTTTGACTGATTCAAATAAATTACAAATAATCTAATTCAATCTCTGATTGGATGGAAAGCAGAGTACATTTAGTTAGTTTTTGCAGATTCTCCTTTGGGAGCCTTATCTAATTTCATCCATCCTGTTTATTATTTTTGTTTTGATCTTGTGTCTATTTTGTTTCTGAAGGAACCAACACTGATATGGATCAAAACTCCAAAGGTATTGTTGTAGTTATTGATATCTATTTGATTATGCTTTACGTTGTCTTGATTATAATATACCATTTTCTACACATTTCAAATCCTTTTTCCTTTTTAATCTCTCTAAAGATGATACCAGCAAGATGTCAGAGAAAGAACCTGAAGGTGAGGTTGTTTGGATTCAGTTCAGTTTTCCTGTATTCTACTAATTCACAATAGATGTGAACACTATGTACTTTAGAAGTTAAACAAACCCAATTAACTTCCAGAATCATATCATAAGTTCATTCCTATTTAAACATCACCAGATTTAAGTAAATTACACATGATCTTATTCCATCACGAGGTTCACCATAAGGCCAATTGATTATAAGCTACTTATTGTTGTGTGGAGAGGAAAAACTCCCTTTTAAAGTGACAATATCTACACCTTAACCTATTTCCTATGTCATCTACTATGTTATACATTCCTGTTTTACATTGTTTTTGTTTATTTTATTTAGTAGGTCCTGAAGAAACTACCTCTGATATGGAGGAAAATCCAGAAGGTATTGTTATGGTTATAGATATTTCTTTTATTATGCTTTACAATGTCTTTGCTTTGATATAACCTTTTCACACCTTTCAAATTCTTTTTCTTCTTTAGATATTTTTGAGGATGATAACAGCAAGGGGTCAGATAAAGAGCCTGAAGGTGAGATTGTTTGGATTCAATATAGTTTTACTCTATCTTGCCCATTTACAATAAATCTGATCACAATGTACTTCTGAAGACAAACAAACCCAGTTTATTATTGGAAAATATTTATCAATCCAAACAGGAGAAAATACAATTAAGGCCATTTTTAGCTACAAGTAAAATCTATGGGATGGAAAACAGAGTAGATAAAGTTAGCTGCTATTGTTTAATAGTATTTTTGTTTTGCTCTTGTATTAATTTTCTTTTCGTTATCTCTTCAGAAATTAACACTGACATGGATCAAAACTCAGAAGGTATTAATTTGGTTAAAATATCTCTTTGATTAAGCTTTATGCTGTTTTTGTCTTAGAGCATTTTCCCACATTTCAAATCCTTTTTCTCTTTCAAATTTTTCTAAAGCTGATAAAAGCGAGGTGGCAAAGCAAGGATCTGATGGTGAGATTATTTAATTACATTTCTATTTTGCTGTATTTCACCAATTCACAATAAATATGATCTCACTTTAGTTTGGAAGACAAACAAGCCGAGTTCTTTTCCATGAAATTACATTCCATCTTTCCAATTCAAACATTGAATTAAAACATATATTTAAAAAATAAGACCTGAACTTATTTATTTCTCATTTTTCTCCATAGGGACGATTGGTTAAAATTTACTTATTCTGTGTAGAGAGAAAAAACTACCCTTTAAGGTGATATTATCTCCAAAAAATAGGCTTGGAACGACTTAGGAAGAAAACAAAACACAGAAGCACTGAACCAGGAGTAGCAGCAGTAGCTATTTTAGGGGCTTCGTTTTGGAGAAAATACAGTTAAACCCATTTTTAGCTACAAGTAAAATCTATGGGATGGAAAATAAAGTAGATAAAGTTAGCTGCTACAGAAGCTCCTTATTTCTTCCATACTCTTTTACAGTATATTTGATTTGATCTTATATTATTCTTCTTTTATTATTTCTTCAGAAATCAACACTGATATGGATCAAAACTCAGAAGGTATTACTTTGTTTAAAATGTCTCTTTGATGAAACTTTATTCTGTTTTTGTTTTATTATAGCATTTTCACACATTTCTTTTTCTCTTTGTAAAGCTGATAAAAGCGAGGTGACAGAGGAAACATCTGATGGTGAGATTGTTTAATTACATTTCTGTTTTACTGTATCTCACCAATTCACAATGAATATGACCTCACTGTAGTTTTGAAGAAAAAACAGCCAAGTTCATATCATAAAATTGAATTGCATCTTTCCAATTCAAACGTTGATTTAAAACATTGATTTAAATAAATGAGACATGAACTAAGTTGATTCTTATTTTTCACCATAATGCCAACTGGTTAAAATGTAATTGTGTGTAGAGAGGAAAAACTGCCCTTCAAGGTGATTATATCCCCCCCCCAAAAAAAACAAACAAAAAAAAAATAAAAAAACAGGCTTAGAATGACTTAGGAAGAAAACAAAACATAGAAGCATTTAAGCAGGAGCAGCAGCAGTAGCTATTTTAGGGTCTTTGTGTTTTTTTTCTTTTAGCTACAAATAAAATCTATGGGATGGAAAACAGAGTACATAAAATAAGCTGCAACAGAAGCTTCTTAAGAAGCCTTATTTCATTCATACTATTTATAGTATTTCTGTTTTGATCTTGTGTTTTCTTCATAGTTGTTTCTCAAGGATCCAACACTCCTTTGGATAACAACTCCGATGGTATTATTATACTTCTTTACATAAGCATCATGTCATTTATGTTTTAATGTAGAATTTTCACACATTTCAAATCCTGTTTCTTTTTAAATCTTGTCAAAGATGATACCAGTGAAGTCACAAAGGAAGAGGCTGAAGGTGAGATTGTTTGATTACATTTCAGTTTTACTGTATCTTGCCAATTCACACTAAATTATTACTTATTAATGTGTACTTTAGAGACAAACAAACCCAGTTATTTTTAAAAAAAATATCATCAGATCATTTTAATGTAAGCATACATACACACATGATCTAATTGAATTCTCATTTTTGTCCATGACAATCACTTAGTATTAGAATTAGGAGCTCCATTGGAAGCCTTTTCCTATATCATTTACCCTGTTATACATTTTAAATAAAGTCCTATTTTTCTTTCAGTAGCTCCTGAAGAAACTACTTCTGAGATGGAGGCAAATCTAGAAGGTACTGTTACGGTTATAGATATTCATTTTATTATGGTTTATAACCTTTTTATACCTTTCAAATCCTTTTCTTTTTTAGATCTTTTTAAAGATGATGACACCGAGGACTCAGGTGAGATTGATTGGTTTCAGTTCAGTTTTATTGTATCTTGCCAAATTACAGAAAATGCAATAACAATGTAGTTTAATAAACAAACAAATCCAGATCAGTTCATCCAGTCGTACCAATTCAAACATCGACCGATTTAAATAAATATGCCAGGATCTCATTTAATTCTCATTTTCTTTTAGTTGTTTCTGAAGGACCCAGCAATGATAAGGATGAAAAATCAAAAGGTATTTAATATGATTATAAATACTTCTTGGTGATGCTTTAACTTGTCTTTTTTTTATATAATTTGCATCTTTCTGAAGAGCAAAACAGCAAGATGTCAGAGGAAGATTGTTTGACATCAACTCAGTTTAATTGCATCTTTCTAATTTATAATAAATGTTTTCTTAATGTAAAAGCCAAACAAACCCATTTAATTCCCCAAAATATATCTTCAAATCATTCAAATCCAGACCTTGAAACCTTTAATTAAATTACACAGAATTTAATTCAGGTCTGTTAATTTGAAATAAAAAGGTCTTTCTGCTTGGAGCTTCTATATGTTCTCCCCATGCATGCGGCGTTCTCTCCGGGTACTCCGGCTTTCGAATGCCCCCAATGATCCGGATGGACAAGAGGCAATAGATAGACATATGTTCGTATGTGATCCGTCTTTTTTTTTTTTTAAATAAAGTCAAAAGCCATTTATTTGAAAAACCTAAACCCACTGCATCAAGTTATTGACTTTGCAGTTTTGCTTCCTGTAGCAAACATGTAAGGCAGTGAAAATCTCCACAATTAAAGTTTATATATTAAGAATAAAGTCCTGTGTTCTACACCCAGAAGGAAACTTTATCCTTTTGTTTGAGAATACAGGACACTATCAGTAGTCCTAAAGATTTCAAAATATCTAATTTCTTTAAGGTTCTCTGATGCCAACCCTTGTAAAAAGCTGTCTTTGTGTTTGAAAGTGTGAAAGAGCCTACAGCACCATAGATCCTTCACCATTATTATTGGCCAATAAATCAAGTCAGCTGTTAAGTATTGAGCAGGTTCTGCTTTTCTATGTTAAACATTTTGCTTCCCTGTTTTGCTTGTTGCTGAAGACTGTAATCTTTGTCTTAAAGTATGAGGTTTACATGTAGATGAATCTCTGTGTTTACGTTTGTTCTGGTAGGACATTTCCTGGACAATCAATTTCCATGATAGTGTCTAATGCTTTTCAAAAAGCCTTCTTAATACCAACACACTTCTTTTTGCTGGTATTCTTCTACAGTAAGGTGGAGATATTTTTCTTCAATCTTTCTTCTCCTCCTGCCTGTATGTGTTCGTGACATAAATATGGTCCTGCCCTGTTTGCAGCAGTCTGCACCCTTGAATAATTTGTTTGTTTTTTTCCATTTCAAAGAGGAAAAATTAAGTTTCTGTATTCTGTTATATTTATTCCCCTAGGAAACAGGAAATCCTGTTTGGCCTTTACAAATTAATAATGACACATGTGCTTTAGTAAGACAAAATATTTGGTTTGGTGTATTGCTACTTCACTATGATATGAAATAATCAAAATGCATGTTTTATTTTTCTATTTTTTGTGAGATTAAGCTGCTATAAAAAAGAGATTTGTTTTATTTTTTTCACCAGAAGAAGCAGTAAATGTGAAGAACTGTGTAAAAAATTAGTTCAAGCCACTCAAACTGATTGTATTTAATAAGTTTAAGTTTTATTTTGTCTTATAAGTTTGAGTACTTGTATTTTACAAAGATGAAAGATATGCTACTAATTAAGAAAACAAAAACAAAAAAACTCCATTATAAAGCATTGACTTGTTGTAAGGCAAGAATAATGAACAATTTTTGTTTTTAATTTCACAGAGGACAGCTATGAAGTGACTGATGGTAATTATTTTTTTATTTTATTGACATGCCTTCTTTTTAATGGTCTATGAAAAAAAATATTCTTAAGCCCATTGACAACTGAATTTATATATATATACATACATA
>JAUZNJ010112434.1:0-19973 GCA_034780135.1 Jordanella pulchra | reverse complement strand
AGAGAAGCTAAGATAGGAGAAACATGATCTCTGTTTTTAATTTTCATCAGAACTCTGGCTGCAGCATTTTGGATCAGATGAAGGCTTTTAACTACAGTTTGTGGACTTTCTGATAGTAAAGAATTACAATAGTCCAGCCTTGAAGTATTCAATGATTTTTCTGTCTAAGAAAATTATCTGAGGAAACTTTATTGTCTTGCAGCATTTACACTTTTTTGATGAGCACACGGTAATAGCAGGTAGTTGCTTGCATTGTGTTGCTCCGATCCCTCATATCTATGATCTGTGACATTAAAAAGAAAACCCTTTGCAAAGAAAAAACCTTTTCCCATTGGACAAACATCTGAACAAAACCAACATTTTTCTTCAGCCAAAATAGTTTTTAGGAGGCACTTACAGCACATTTTATATTTTTTATTAAAAATTGAACTTTATTTTTTTTTACTCAAAGTTTTTGTTTTTGGACTGAAACTTTGAAATTATTTTTCTTTTATTATGCAAGAAATTTATGTGCAAAATTAAGAAGAAAAAAAAAGAAAAACCTTTAGGGGTTTCATATCTTTCCTAAAGAGGAAAGAAATAAAACAAGAACATGTAAGAGAGGAGAGGAGGATGCAGATAGGGCTCAGTGAAGTGTGACAAACATCTTAGTTTTTGTGGGAAGAGAGATCGGGCAAGGGCTGGACAAACAAGATGGACAGAGGAGAAAAAAAAAACAGAAGAACAGAAACTCCTAAAGCTGGATACAAAGGGCGCCATTGATCAAACATGTCAGTCTGTGGAAGTGAATGAAACCTGCAGTGAGGACGAGGGAAACTACCATTGCAGGGAGGGGAGAAGCTCAGTGAAGTCATATTCAAAGCCTGTCAAGGTCAGTTTGCAGTGAATGGGGACCTCCACCTGGCTGTTCTTTCACTGAGATGATACATGAGGCTTGGCCCTCACAGCAAAGTAAAGAACGTACACCACGGTCGGCCAGCCAGCGGCCGGAAAAACGAGGCTCTACACATAACCTTCAATGCAACACTCACTTGAGAACAGAAGAGAGTGAAAATAATTCAGGTTTTTAAAATTAGATGTTTTTAGAAGGAACAGGGACAAGTCGAATCCGTTTAACATCATTGGAGAAGGAATGGAGGTTGTCAAGCTGTATACCATGTTCAACTAGTCATGATTCCCTTTATCTTCGCATATCTAGTTTAAATCTGTTGTGGAGGGTGTGAGCTCCTACAATTATCTGCCTGGGAAACAACATCAGAGCGGATGACTATAGAAAGCTCAACAAGCTAATAAAGAAGGCAGACTCTGTTCTAGGGACTCATCTAGAGCCCCTGGAGATGATTTCAAAACCCTATAAGTTACAAGAACATAGAGTTTACCTTGGGATCAATAAAGTATTTTGAATGGAGTAGAATTTAAATTTGATTGTCTGGCACCCGATGGATGTCAGAAGTTAGCAGCTCAGCTTAAGGAAGATTCCCATATTTTCTAATTACAACACATAAGTGTGGTCTATGTGCAAAATAAATGATTGTGAAATCTGAAGAAGAGTTTTCTCTGTGACTAGGTGTCAGCCCAAATTTCCTGTTGGAAGCCTGAAAGCAGAAGCCCTGTTTCTGTCTGAGTACCATTTCACAGCGAACTAAATCTATTTGTTGTTCTGAATCCACTGTTGTTTGTGTTTTTAAAAAAAATCGAAATTAACTCAAAATGTGGGATTTCCACTAATACATAGACCAAATATTCTTTCCAAAGGGGCATTGACAGACTAGTTCCTGTTTAAACCCTGTTGCACAACCAAAGCGTCCACAACTTCACTTCTGGGTGTAGGTCTGTTTTAGAAGGGAAGGTTTTTCTAAGACTGGAACTGCGTCACGAGCCTGGAATCATTTATGTCACCACAGAACCATAAACCAACAGGAAAGACGCGTGGCACCACGAGACAACACGGTCTACCACTCAGCCTGGGAGCTTAAACGCTTCCATACTACGGATTACAGCTCTGCTCAGTGTGCTGCAGGCACAGCATGTGTGGTTTAGATTTACTAAAAACCTTTTCAGATTGACTCTTTACACCACCACTGATTGCTAACTGCTCAGTCAAAATGAATATGACAGGACAGGGATTAAATAAAAGAGTTTTATCTTTTCACATCATCACAGTGGTAATAGAACATCTGTCCTGGAATAAAGATTTAAGATCTTTGTTTTAGGACTAGAATATGAACCAGGCTGATGTCAAAGACAATAAGGATCTGTCATTATCGTCCCATCAACACTTATCAATTCAGACAGAAAAATGTCAATAATTTCTTATCTGTTCTTAAATTGATTTGTGCTGCTTCTTTTGAAGCAGGTACAGGTCCTGCAGCAAGAAGGTTTAGTTGTGGCTCGTCAAACTGAACCAAATGTGATGAATTGCAGGTAACTTAGGATTGTTATGCTTGTTTGTTAGCCCTCAATATTTAAAAAAGGTTTTTCTGATATTTTGTTTTTACATGCATATACGATCTGTGGGAGCCTGGTTTAGCTGGAGAGCTCATCGTATATCCACACCCATCAGATCAATCTTTCTCTTGAACATTTCTGTGACTTTTTGGTCACATCATGTCCTCAGTAAATAACTTTTGCGTGTTTGTGTGTCTAACCCCAGAGCACAAATCAGTGCGTGTGCTCTGTGTCCGACAGAACAGAAAGCTCTTGTTTCGTCCTCCCGTGGGACCAATCAGCTGTGCCGCAGCTGTGGGTCTCCACACACTGATGCCAACGTGTCACTTATACACCCATAGCCTTGCAGAGATGCATGCAAACCTACTGACATCCACCTACAAACTAAAATAAGCATGAATACGTGCAACAGCACTTTATCCCTGACCTTTGACCTCTTTGACCCAAGCACCTCTCAGGAGGGTTCAGCTGAACAGCTCTGAACACCTGTCTCTCATTTCTTCCAAATCAACTGCTCTCAACACACTGCACACAATGAGCACGTAAAGGGGGGGAACACAGGAAGACGGAAGTAAAACAAAAGAACATTCAGTCATCAGCCAACAAACAGAAACAATATACGTTATATTTAATTAGCAACTTTCAAGATCACACTTTATTTCTCAGCTATACAACATTAAAAAGCCTTCAATAAATCATAACCTTCCTGCTTATGCTCTGCAGGATCAAAGGGGAACAACAAAACAGAAAGTTTTTAGTTGATGGTTTTTAGTACCTAAAACTCTGAATATCAATAAAAAACATCCATGTTTCATTAAGTTTCCCATTCCAAAATTTAGCTAAAGAAATTTTACTTTTACTTAGCAAACTATCTCCATGTTTGTTGCTTCTCATATGTAGTGGCAAATGCTTTTGTCTCTTCTGCTGCTCCCTTATTCAGGGTCACCACAGGAAATGATTGTGACTTGAATGTCATGTCAAATTTCTTAAACCACATGTTCTTCATGCCACAACTTGGTTTTGAACCTAGATTTAAAAAATATATAGATATGTATAAACATAGACATTAAATATCAACATCTGTACATATATGTTAAATCTATTTATATGTCCTATATTTGTACATAAATATTATATATATCTTGTATAGAAATATATAGTAAAATGTATTTCTAAACTTAATATTTCAAAAATGTTAAAATACAAATATATATCCTTTGTACCCATTTTAGATCTGAATATAAAAAATGAAATTTTTTATCTTTATCACTGATATAAATATTTATGTTAAATCTGAATCTTGAATCTCAGACTTAAATCTTAAGAGGTTATACTCATTAACTCAACCCCTTTAACAGCTCTCTGATAGAATGGGAGGCGGACACGGTCCGTCAAAGGATGCCTTCTTTCATATCCACTGGAGGTGTGATCACGAGTTGAGCCGTTAAAGCATCGTGGTTCATTAGCATATAATCTAAAGATTTATATTTAGGTATTAAGATTTATCATCCAGATTTAGGATATATATTTAGAAATCGATTTAGGATGTAGATTTGGATACTGTGGGGAATCTAGGTTTAAAAACTGGTTTGTGAGCGAATCTGAAAAACTTGCTGTTGGGAGTTTGTGATGCCTGCATATGGGAGTAACCAAAACAACAAACAATATATATAGGATGTATGAATACATTTGGCATATAAAACATAGATATAATATAAAGATATAGATTTAAAATTGCCAATAACATGAGCAATCATAAAGTAAGAGCGCTAAATGGCAGAAGCACACTTTGTTTACATTTCGATGGCTTTTCCTACATGGCATAAATTCTAGAAAAATTTTGCATAAAACTTTTACTGTCCAATTTATGACTGTGTAAAATCTTTACGGTCTTTTATGTTTAATCGGGGATCTGTGCAAAATAGAAATAGGCACGAAACAAAGTGAGTCCTGTTCTGTAGCTAATCTGATGGATTATAAATCTCAGATAAACTGATATTTAGCTGATCAAGTGAACTTGTCTAATTTACAAAGATATAGTTTTTCTGTAAGGTCACAATATCATATTTTCCTCAGCAGTCCTGTTTCACATCATTGTTAATAATTGTTCAAATAGCCCAGACAGATATATACATAAATATGAATTCAAACATGAAAACAATTTTAGGTTTGTAATTATCCTGTGAAGCACATAAATATATATTTCCAATGACTTTAACAAAAAAGGAGATATATTTTATATTGTCCATTGTCTGATAAATCAGTAAGAATCACTATTACTTTAAGGTTGGAACGATTTGTTGTTGTCTACTGCAGGTAAAACACTGAACGCAAATACATTTGTGATGGAGTCACATTTTTCTGAACACATTTGATTTCTGTTTTGAAATTTTTACTTAAAAATGCCCTTTTTATGACAAGCATCTCTCTTTTATCTACAGTTGCCACATGCTCATCAATAAGGAGCAAATCCTGCAAAGTCAATAGAACGATTTTTACCCATCATCTGTTTGAATTGTATCTGTAAAATGCCTTAAGACCAAATGTGTTGCTAATTGGTGCTTTATAAATAAACTAAGCACTGTACCAGTATGACCATAGAATCTTGCAGTTTAATTACTTGCTAAGACGAATAGTACATAAATATTAGACCAGGACTAAATGCAAGCTTTCCGATTTGCTTTCTAAAGCTTTATCCCATATCATTCATTGTACTTGTTTGATAGCAATTTGCATGCTCAGACTCTACTGCTTGTAATAGAGAAATTGTGACAAACAATCAGCATAGAGACAGACTGAAAGAAAGGGAATTTAGATGAGTCAACTGCTGTGTCAATATTTAAAGGCAGTTGGTTTAGGCTGATGTCTAATTACAACATTCCTGTGTCCCAAAATAAACTGAACTCTGTAAATCACACTAATTTTAAGCATTTAAACTGGGTTTTGTTTGTTTTTGAGGAGTTTTTGTGGCTTATAATCCTGTCCAGTATGATAAATACAGCAGAAATTATAGTCAGATTATATTATAGCCAGATATAGATTATATTTAACATAATCTTTTTTTATTAATGTACAAAAACAAAAAGAATCTGTGCTTTTGTCGAATAGCTTAATATTTTCAGTTTTTCCTCAAAAACAATCTGATGCTGTTTATAATTTTTTTTTTCACAATTTGTAAACATCTTTCCATTTTTAAATCCTCACAGTGGTAAGAAATAATAAGATTGGGAAAAAATGTGCCTGGTTCAAACTGTGTAGTATTCGGTTACAGATGTTTGGGTCAAAGTGTGTAAACAAACATAAAGGCACAGTGATATGTTCTTGACACACTTGGTGCCAGTTAAATACATTTTAAACAAAACACCCAGCATAACTTTTGTTACTAAGTCAATGTACCCCTCTTCTAATGTCTAATTTTAGCAGGACTGTGCATCATTTCATAAACTGTTAATCAAATAAATGTCTGAGAGAAATTACGACATTATCTAGCTTCGGTTTCAGTTTCCCCCTCTCTCTAAAGTTGGGTCACAGTTGGCGTTAGCACGCATTTCCTGACCAAACATTTTTTATGTTTTCCGTCTTTGTAGCTGCATATCAAAGAAAGTAGATATATGGGAAGATTGATTATAGTTTAAAAATGTGGAAACAACAGAATAATGTTGTTTCTCTGCACAGTATGCTGCTAAGCTTGTTACTTCTCAGGTGAATTTATAGCTGAATAGTAGAATGTTTATCATAACCATGTAGTCAATCCTCCAGTTTTTCTTCATTTTGACTATTTTTCAAACTTTCTTAATGCTGATGAACTTGAGAGTTTGAATTTCAACAAATAGCTCAGTTTAGACGTTCCCCAGCCCTGGCCTGCTGACGGAGCAGCACCTAGCCTTTCACTATAAACTGGCGACAAAATAGCAGCTCCTAATTGTTGAGTTTAACGCCTGGTGATTACAGCGGCTCATAAAACTTTCCTGACAGAGGAACCCAGCCGCCACCTTCCCCTCATTCCTTCAAGGCCACACAGGGCGTCAGCGCCAATCAGCAACCCCCTTTTTTAACACCATTTCTTTTATTTTACAGCCCCGGAGGAGGGAGGAGAGGTCTGCTCTCATTTAGCTAACAGAGACCAATAAACTCAGAGAGATTTAGATTAATTGACAATTTATGGCCAGAGGAGGAGACAGGCTGGGTAAGCTCTACTCGGTCCATCAGCTGAGCTTGACTTTGAACTTTCAGCTTCTGGCCTCTTTGATGGAAATTAAATACTCTTGGAGACACCCGATGTTTTGTTTGTGTTAATTAAAACAATATTGGCGTCTTTGTTCTGCCAGAACTGCCTCACCACAGACTTACAGTAAAGACTAAATATACTAAGCTGTGATATCATGCTTTAATTAGAAGCAATTCCTCAACCTCAAGTAGAAAACATGAGGTCTGTTGTTATCTGCACACTGAAAGACAGTATTACAAACTATATCACATACGGTTCACACTGCTTTAAATAGATCTCAGAAGAAATGAAAATGTAGAAACATCAGAAAATATCCCAGCCTTAGAGATTTTGGTTAAACCTTTATCGGTGTGTAAACACTATTAATATCTGTGTTAACTTAAGTGGAGCGTCATTTACAATTAAACTTCATGTCATTTGCGTGTAATGATAACGAGACATTTGTCTGTTATCTTTTTTTGTCTTGTAACTTTAACCTTATTTTATTTCCTCTACTTTTACCTAAAAGCTACACCAGGCCCAGTGCTTTTGTCTTGTGCCTGTGACACTTTTTTAATGTCTTCTTAAAGCCCAGCTACAGGTGGCAGAGGGTTGCTCTTACTGAGCCTGCATTAGGTCTCCTTAGCCATTGCATCAAAGTAAAGTTCCTCCTCTATGGGCTTCTGTCACAAGTATTTGGTAGTATAGATTTCATGGTCTAATGCCATTGACCCCTTTGTATTATTGCTGGATCAAATTTTAATATAACAGTCCAGGGAGTCTTATCAGTGGACTCCTCGACTCTTTAAAAGCACTATCGAAAACTATGGTCATACTCTTAATGAGCTGACGACACCGATTGAGTTTTGAGGTGCACTTTCTCACTTAAAAACATCTTAAAACGATTATTTGTAATTAAATAATTTATGGGTAATGATTGACTGACTGGCCAACTTCACGACTGCGGTTAGCAAAGGATCCTATTTAAAATTAGGACATGTCTTGAAAAATCTACAATACAGATAATGTTTTAAGGTTTCTTCCTTAAAAACATCTCTGAACTTATTTTGTGACAAACTTAAGGCATTTAAATACCCCCTGTACACTCACCTTTACTTCCACTACTGGTGAAACAAAGAATTGCAGCTGTACAAAACCACACCCCCAACATGTCCAACAAATACTGGGTCTGTAGTGGGACCAAAGGAAAGTGAATTATCCTAATAAAGGTGTATTGAAACTTTACCCGGTGTTTCAAAATCCCCAGGTTAAATTAATGTTAAATGATAAAATGGCTTTATACCAGGTGGTCAGTGTGTTTCTCCAGCAGTCCTTCAGCAAGAGGCAGGGTACATCTTGGTCCAAAACCATGGATGCACAACCATTAGGACAATTCAGAGTCATTGACTCCAGAAGAAACCTATAGTGCCCAAAGAGAACCCATAGGCAAACATGGAGACCATGCAATCTCCAGAAAAAATGGGATTTAAACCAAGACTTATGTTACTGCAGTAAGACCTTACTAGCTAACCAGCTACTCTATTTTTTTGATGGTGCACCGGAACAAGTAGAGCCTCCCGATGCTGTTGTTTGTTTTGCCGCATGCAAGGCAAGGCAGGGGAAGGCAAGTTTATTTGTCGAGCACAATTTAGTGCAAAGACAATTCAAAGTGCTTTACATGAATTAGACAATAAATAGAAGAAAAATAAAAGCTAAAATATAAACATGATAAAAACAGTTTGTAAAACAATGGACCACAACCTTAAACTAATAATAACTCAGTTAACAGTTTAACTTCGACAGTCAAACGCAACTCTAAATAGCTGGGTTTTAAATTTGACTTAATAGAAGCCAGGCTTTCAGCACTTTTACAGTCTTCTGGGAGTTTGTTCCAGATAAGTGAAGCATAGGAAGCTGCTTTTCCATATTTGGTTCTGGGTGTACAGAGTAGCTGGAACTACAAGACCTGAGTGGTCTGGGAGGTTGATACACTGATAACAAATCTCTTATGTATTGAGGGGTTGATTCATTCAGTGATTTATAGACTGACAAAAGCCTTTTAAAGTCTTTTCTCTGAGGCACAGGGAACCAGTGGAAGGACTTTGAAACCGGGCTGATATGCTCTACTTTCTCAGTTGTAGTAAGAAAAAGGGCAACAGAGTTTTAGATCAGCTGCATCTGTCTAATTCACTTTTTAGGCAAACCTATGAAGACACTGTTGCAGTGATCTATTCTATTAAAGGTAAATGCATGATTGAGTTTTTCTAGATCCACTGGGACATCAGTCCTTTAATCCTGGAAATGTTCTTCAGGTGGTAAAAGGCTGACTTAGTAACTGCCTCTATAGCCTCTAAAGGTTCAGGTCTGAGTCCATCATGACACCAAAATTTCTGCCATAATCAGTGGTTTTAGCTGTAGTAGCTAAAGCTGTGAGATAACTCGCCAAAAATTACCACCTCAGTTTTGTTTTTATCCAGTTGTAGAAAATTGTAATGCATGCACGTGTTGATCTGTTCTAAGCATTTAGCCAGTCTGATGGGTTCATACTCACCTGGTGACATTGTTATATAAAGCTGTGTGTTGTCTGCATAGTTATGGTAACTGATCTTTCTGCTATAATCTAAACTAAGGGAAACATATAGATGTTGAAAAGGAGGGGCCCTAGAATGGAGCATATGATTTTCTGCTCTGATTTAAAGTTTCCTACTGACACATAGACATCCCTATCCTTCTGGTATTTAAACCTTTCTAGTTTGGTACTAGAAGGCCGACCCAGTTTTCCACACACTCTTGATAAAATCAAGCAATCAACAGTACCAAACGCTGAACTGAGGTCCAGCTGAGGTTCGTGCATGTTAAGGGTGGTAATGGCTGTATTGGCTTACATATCCAAACACCTGTGTGTAACCCGCTGTGCGTATAGGGGTGTCATGACAAAGAAGGAGCCTAGGGGAGGCTTCAAACTTATCCACTCTGAGAGAAGATATCAAATACAGCTGGTTTGCCAGCTGCTTCATCTTGATTGGACCCCTAACGGACAAAGAAGCTTATTGTATATTCTCAAACCAAGCTTTGTCTGGACAGGACCTTGATAAATACCTTTGACCCTACAGGTAAAAATGCGAGTATGCATAAGAAGTCTTAACAGTGTGACTGTTAAGAAATTCATACAGACTGGGGATGCAGCAAATAAAGAGCTGTTGTCTGCAGGTCTCGCTCTCTGACATCATCAGTTACACAACTAGGAATTTAAGCACGAAGCACGTTCTTTATTTATGTATCTGTGAGCATCTCCTGTGTAATTTCATGATAATTTTCAAAAAAAGCCTCCTGAGACAACCCTAACAACGGGCTTCACAGATGGGAAAGTTTTCTTCTTATTTGACTTTGGAGAAACAAAGCATCTGCAGCAATGAAAGGATAAACTGAAGAACATTAAAGGGTTGGGTTTGTCCTCTAACTTTTGAGGCTGGTGATGCTTTTATGATTCTGCAGTTTTAAAGTTGACTTTACCACCTAAGTAAGGGCACAAAGGAGTAGTTCTACTGATTTATACCTTCAGAGTTAAACTAGATGTTTTTGCAAATTATGTTTTACCTATTGGAGTTGAGGGAAAACTGTTGTGTCGCTACTTGTATGGCATCTTTGTTAGGGTCCTTCAGTTCAATCTGAAGATGCTTTCTCATTAAGTCAGGGGCTGCCGGGACCTTATTGTTGTGCTAATAAGGCACAGATGTGGACACTCCGACTCCGGAAAATCATCCGAGCAGTCCTGACAGCAGACGCCTCTCAGGGGGGGAGGATGAGGAGAGGAGGGTGAAATCCTGCAGGGACCATTGTAATTGCTTTTGACAGGGGTCTATTCCAAATATGTACATGCGTGAAAATGAATCAAGCTTGTGCTGTCAACCCCTGAACTGAGATATTTATGATGGCGGTGTGGAGGGACAGGATTTCTTTGTCTGGGGTGGGAAAGAAATGACAATGACTTTTTTTTTCCATTACTGATTTCTGGCAGAAACATCAAGCAGGGAAAGTGCTGATCCTCCTTCCTCACAACAGAGATGCCTCCCCAAACAGGGTCTTTATTACATTCTGTATTAATCCAATGGCTGAAGCTTGGAAAACATGTGCATTACTAAATAAATGTTAAATGATAAAATAGTTTTTAGTAACAGTGTAGATTTTCCCACTTAAAGTAGAGTCAACAGGTGTTGAACAGAGAAAAAGGTTCAGTGACCGTAAACTATTAGAAAAGATGAAATTACATTTCAAATCAGAAAAAAATTATGATGCCTCCGTGTTTGAAATACTTTGGAACAGATTTACATTCAGACAAAAGAGAGAGAGGAAAAGGCCTTTTTTCTATCTATTTGCTTTTTTTAATTCTAGGATTGTGGTTTGCAGAGGTATTCCATGCTTGGTACTTTGGCCACCATTTGTACCTGAAAGCAGTAAAGGCACAGGCACTTGTGCAGCCTTCAGTGGTTCTGAAAATATCGGTGTCCTTTTGGTAATCATAAGCAAATTAAACACTTTATGGTATTTAATTTACTCCTGAGTTAAAGACTTGGGAATGGTGTAAAACCAAACTATAAACTTATTGAAATCCAAGGCTGGAAACCAGTGGTATTTGTTAGCTGAATGCTCAGTGAGTGGGCTAATTCGTATTAAGATGTTAGAGGCACATTTGTCTGTATTTATTCCTTCCAAACACTGCATGTGAACCAAAGAAAGAAGTAAAGTACTGTGTTGGTGAAAATTTACTGACACAAATGATCAGAGATGCAAGTGATATAAAATACCACAAAGGTTGTGTAGCATACAAATTAGATTTTGAGGTCTGGGTCTTTGCTCCTAACCCTATTTGTTTTCTTTTTTTTTTTGTTTGTTTCTTTTTGGAGTGTGAGACTAAAGTGACAATAGTGTACAAACCTTACAGGTCTTTCTACAGGATCATACAATACTTAACATAAAGTAAAGATTAGTGCATTTATCATCCAGATAACATAAAACTAAAAGATGTCAAAGGCAAATTTAATTTACAAAAAAAATCAGTCATGTTTTTATAGAACAGGACCAAATCTCTGTTTCTTTTCAGCCACATTCAGATCAAAAAGTATAGAACTTCAAATCAAGTTTTTGTATGCTCTTAATGTGTATGCATGCATATGTGGAGCTCCCTTTTTTAGAACCAGACTCATATTTTAATAGGCTTAAACCCAAAGAAAGACATTAGTTTGACGGGACAGGGACGCTGCATTCCTGAGGGTCTGAGGACTGTTTGGGCAAAGCAGGCCGAGGTGTTAATCTCTACAATGAATTCTCTCCCTTCATAGTAATCTGTGGATATACTTAATCCTACTCTTCTTTTCCCATCTCCCCTTGGCATGAGACGATTCTATTAATTAGCAGATTAACCAAGTGTTAGTTAAAGATGTGTTGAAATTGAACATTTGAGGATGGTGCTGAAATATGAGTAAGTAAGTTATGGTGAAATGCCTTTGTAACTCTACTAGTTGCTTTATCATAAATTATAAATCCAATAGAGATAAGAGAGTGGATAACATTCTTCTTATTTCTCATACTTTTAATAACTTTACAAAAATGTAAATATTTAACACACAAAGCAACAGTACATGTTCATCTTCAACTTAATGATTTAAAACATAATGTTAACAAGTTCAAATGTTCCTTGACCTTTGATTGTGATTGATTTAAAGTTCCCTACTGACACATAGAAATCTCTGTCCTTCAGACAGGATTTAAACCAGTCCAGTACCAAAAAGGCTGACCCCGTTTTCTAGACATTCTAACGGCACTGAAGTCCAACAGTAATAAGCATTGTGATTCTTTCAGGGTCTGTATTTATATGAATGTCATTGAACACCTTAATCAGGGCAGTCTCTGTACTCTGGTTGGCACGGAAAAAGTTCCAGACATTTAGGTAAATACCAGGACAACTTTCACTTGTGGATATAAAAGTGTAATTTTTTTTAGAAAAGGGTGTCTGTTTTAGGAACCGTGAAGTCAAACTTTTGCTTGGTGCAGATGTTGTGATTTTGTTCCCCAGGTCAAGAATTTCTGCATGCACCACAGTGGTTCAGAGCCGAATGCAAAGCGGCTGAGATAATCCTTTAAGGACGATTGCTCCCTCTGACAAGGGTCAGTGTTTGCCTCAAGCAGATGAGCTAAGGTCTCTTGGTGTCTTGAACACAAGTAATTGTAGGAGGGTGTGGGTAATGGATAGTTGGATCAGGGTCATATCTGCAGTAACATAAGCACTTCAAGGGTTTGCTTTGGTGAAGAAAGAGCTGTGCAAGAGCAGGAGACACGAATATAAGATAAAAACAAGAAATGAAATAAGCTTTTGCTATAGATTTATCCTGTCAAACCAGCGATGCTTGGTTGGTTTTAAGATTACAGTACAGTTGCCTAGGTTATCCCAAGCTATCACTATGCTGCTATAGGCTTAGGCCGCTGGAAGACACAAGCTTGTTCCGAAATCCCCTTCACCTTTCGCAGGGTCAGCGATAAGAAAACTATTCAGAGTAGGAAAATAACTCCAGACTGCTGAGTCTGGACCACCTTCAGTCTTTGGTGTCATTATGCAACTGACACACATTTGATGCTTGTCAAAAAATGTTTAAGTTAGAAAAACCCAAAACATATGAAGATGTATAATTCTGTTATTCTGTTTTTTTGGCCCAGGCTTTTTCCTAAACAATGCAATTAAAGAATTATTGCTACAACAACATTGTGTTTCATACAACAGATGCCTGCCTTCATAAACCCTTGTTTGGTCAAGGAAAATAGCTGCTCATGCTAAATCCAGCTAGAGATATTTTGCTGTTAAGCTTAGCTGTTCTTTTTACTCTCACTGTATGTCACAGGAACCTCAATAAGTTTTCTTTAATGGAACATTGTGCAAGTTTAATTTTTTTTTTATTTATTTCCCATATACAAGATGTAAAATTATCTTCTCCCTGTTTACTGCAGTTCTCTTTAATAGATCCCGTTCCTGTGGTGTGGTTCATGCTCTTGTTCACCTGGCTACTTTGTTTAGTTTCTTCCACTATCAAGGCATTAGCAAGATAACTTCAATATTTATAACTGTCTTATCTCAGCAGACATTACGTCACAGCAGCAGATGCTTTCCTCTGCTCCCGCTTTCACATTAACAACACTGGGCTCGTTTTAACTTGTCGTCAAACGGGACAAACTTCTAAACTCTGGATAATTCACTAGCATCTGATTTATATATAGTTTTAAAAAGCTGCTCTGATAAATAAAATTGACTGCATTGTTTTATAGCAGGGATTGAGTTAAAAATAAAACTGATTTCAAGTATAAGTTCATGTCAGGAATGACCAAATGGATCTAAATATAATTTTGAACCAATAGTTTTATGAAGGGGATTAGGATTATATTTTTGGGGCTACATAAGAAAACTAAGCTGAATTAAATTGAAAGTGTTTGAAGAATGACTACTTTCCCTTCTGGGACGTTTATGATCACACACTAATCCAGAATTAATGACAACAGATAAATTAACAAAAACAGATGGATAATCTTTTAATCCTAATGTAGTGATATAACAGTTTGTCTTTTTTCTCCGTTTCTTTTTCTTTTTTCCAACTAACAGAAAATTAAACAAACATTTTTTTTCCATGAACAAAAACAGAATAGAAAGAAGGAAGACAAAAAAAATCTCATGGTACCTTTCCCCTTTTGATGATCAGAAACACTTTAACTCTAAAGTGTTTCTAAGGATATGACTAAAAATTTGAACATTGAAATTACTTTTACAATAACATAAATTTTAATTTAAATTTCACCGCACAGAACATAAACATGCTTGATACATTAAAAGAGTCATGCATTTGTTTTGTGGATATATGTTTGGACATTCTATTCATTTTCTGTATACATTAGGTTGTTTTCACATTAATTGATGGGCTGCAACATCAAACTCTAGAGGAGACAGTGCCTGAAAGTACGTACTTAAGTTTTAAATCCCACACCATCTAACAACTCATTGTTCTCCAAATCCAGCTGACCTTCGCTGAGCCAGGCAACAATGTGACCCATAAGGCCCCCCTCAAGACAAAAGGAAAGAATGATCTTCTGTCTTTCTTCCCCTGACTCCCACTCCTTCACCTAGTTTAAAGGTCTGATCCTCTGGGGTGAGAAGCTCTTAATCAGGGGCCAAACAATGAGGCCCCTGGATCCCTGCTTTTTGACAGAGGACCTGATCTAATAAACAAGAGGAGGACCAAGATGTGGGGGGTGGGTGCACTGATCCAGGGGATTACTGGAGGGGATCTCCATTGGTTTACTGGATTGGAGGAAGGGAAGGAAAATGGAGGATGGAATGATACATCTGTATTTCAAGGAAAAATAAAATGGAAAAATGCAAGCATTCATTGATGATTGGTGTTGCTGAATTAGTAAAAATACAGTTTATTAGGACATAGGTTGACAAAGGATATTGATTTTTTGAATCACATTTACAGCATAATTTGTCCAAAACCTTGAGAAACAGGGCAACATGTGTATGTTTGTTTTATCAGGTATTACTAAAGGTGTGCCTTTATCACATATAGGAAGATAGAGTGATAAAATAAACTGCTTAGTTTTTATAATATTGTTAATTATGACAACAAGAACATAGGGAGGTGCCAACAGTAGCCAGAACTTTGCTGTTGATCTTGCAATGTCCAGTAGGATATATGTGGCTGCTTCTACTGAGTATAGGTAGGCCTTAAGAGAATGTTTAAAACAACAACAAAGAAAATATAGTTAAAAAATATATTGAAAAAAAAGGTTTTAAGAAAGGGCAGAAAGAAAAATGAAACAGAATCTCAAATTGCCACTGCAATGTGTAGGTTAGCATTAATGTTACAGTCCAGGTAGCTGCTACTGAACGCTATAAAATGAGCTGCTATGCCAGAGGATTAGGACCTTGGGCCAATGTTGACAGGACTACAAAAAGTTGTCAGCTGTAAGCGTGTTTAAGATAAGAGTCAAAATAAAACAGATTAAACAGTAGCTTCTTGCTTTTGTACAACACAGAATTAACACTGCTATATGCTAGAAATAGGACAAAAACTAATATTAGCTTGTCCTAACACCTGTGCATAATCAAGGTAAAAAAAAACAAAGTTTAGTCTTCATCAAAGAAGAACTCAAGCCTGTTTCATACTTCAAGCATCAAACTGAGCGAATGGGGTTGTGTATCAGGGACACAATGGTGTGCCTCTGTATTTTTGTGCTTGGTGGACGAACCGTGTGCACAATGCTACATTTAAAATAAATGAGAAACAAACTTTTGACAAACAACAAAACCACTACTTTGAGAACGGAAGAAAGAAACAGAAAATAAAAACAACAAACAGAGAAGGGAAATAAAAACAAATGTGTATTAAAAGGTAAGATTATTCAAAATAGAGTCTGACGTTTTAGAGTTTTATATCCTTTACAAAGAGGCCAAAAGGTTGTTTCCTTCTCATGGATTTACTCCAAGACTCTAGAAGTAACAGAATGAAGCTAAGAAATTATGTTTTGGATAGGAAATGCACCCGTTTTTGTTTGAAACCTTTCTTCGCTCTGATTATTTTTCTACTCCTTACGTTGTGTAATCCCCCAAATGTCTTCAGATAATAATATACCAGCATTTGTACCAATGTTATGTGTTGATAACATATAGAACAACATCTTTTGCTGCTATAGTCTGGCCTGTACTCTGTCATACAAATACTTTTAAGCTTTTTAGGCACAGATAAAATTCCTGGAAATGTTAACATTTAGCCGACTGTACCTGTTTAAAAAAGACAACCCATCAGTTTAAAGCTTCCATTTCCTCTGTTCTCTGGGATATTCTAGTTGCACAATACCAAGTGGTATAAACCTTATTTTCACAATTTTTAGGATTTCTGTAATATGTGAGGCAGGGACCATTGAGTGCCAAACCTGATGTTGAACAGAGTCCTTTTCTCTGAGAGCTTAAGGACGCTATTAAAGGAGATGCAGGGGAAATGGTTATATATTAAATGACCTTAAAGGAACACTCGGTCACTTTTAGCCACTAGAGGCGCTAAACTTGTGACCTTGTCTCGTCTGCTTTTTGGAATCTGATAGCAGACCACTTTGGAGCAGCAGATTTATAAATCCTGGAGTTACTGGATTAAATCCCCCAAATACGTCTGATCAGGCATGTGTTGTGTCTGTTTTGTTGCCTAACATGAAATTTTAGCTTAATTTTAACTCATGTTAAAGGGGAGTTCAGACGCTCTGGGTCACATGACACATTTACTTGATTAATCGCTTCTGAAGTTACATAGTCGAGTTTTGGAGAAGGCAGTCTGCAAAGGGCAAAGATAAGCACCAAGTGCTGTATACTTTCCTGAAAAACTCTTAAATTTAGATGATCCTTGGTTTCAAGGTTAGAATGGGTTTCTTTTTGTGTTAATATCAAATGTCAGAAAGGCAAAGTGTGATAAGAGCCATTAAGTAAAATTCAAAGGTTTGGTTCCTACTTACAATGTGGTTAATTTATTATAAAATATGGATGAAAATAAAACATGCAAAACACATTCTCATTGGCTTTATTGATTTTAAAAAGTTGGACCTCTAACATATTTGTGATCAATGTCACGTTAACTTTTATCTTTCTTCGTTTTTGACTTTTCCTTACTCTCTGTTAATGTTCTGAATGTCCTTCTTTCCTTGAAGGATGTCAACTAATCGGCAATGTTTACATTGTGATTACCCTTTTATCAGCTGAAAAACAAAACAACATGATAAAAAAACACATATTGACCAGATAGGGGTATAAATAACTTCAGATTTCAGATGTTTGAAATCAGAAAACCTGCGCTATTTTTCCCTGTTTTTTTATTTTTTCTCTATTTTACTCTCTAGAGGTACTTCCTGAGTACCCAGTAAATAATAAGAATTATAGATTGCAGAGGTAGTCTCCACCCCACCGGGACCCTGACCAAATAAGCAGGAGATGGATGGATGGAAATTAAAACATCGAAAAATGAACTCAGTCATTTACTGAAAATTTAAAATTAAAATCAAAGCTTTCATTTCAGGACATTTTCACCTATTGTTGATGATAATCGATGAATTGGTTTAAACAATCATTTTTAAAATCAGAAACTGTTTGACCCTATAATATTTACTTGTTCGGATTGTCAGGTTGTTTTTTCTTTATGAAGGAAATAACAGCTTTTAAGCAAAACATTCAACCAGGGTAACACAAATGACAGTGACAAACATGGCTGGATAAAGAGACTCTACTTTATCTATCGCCACACACTGGGGGGAGGATGGTAATGCAGGTAAAAAGGTTCACTGGCAGATTGGCCTCATGGGATCACAAAGTCTCATTAAATAAAAATAACTAAATAAAGATATATTTTAAAGTTTTTTTGTTTTTTTTAAACAGCGGTTTTACCCTTACACTGCACTGCAAATTTCAATAAAAAAAATCATGTTATTTCTGACAATTTTTAATAGATTCTATATGAAGCAGGTATTAAGGGGTTTAAGTAACTGGAGGCCAACAGGGTCATTCACTGAAGAGTGCGTGCCTCTTAATATGAACCAGGAGGGCGGGGGTGTCCTGCTTCCTGCCCCAATGGAGAAGGCGGATCCATTAGCAAAAGCTACTGTGACACCTTTGATGTCTTCATATAAGCAGCCTGCAGAGGCGGAGGAGTGAAGACCTGACAGGAGACCTGATGGGGGATCCAGATGGATCAACAACTGATTTTTTTCCAAACAAGGGACAAAGAAGCTTTAACATTAAAAAGAAAATCTCACCTTTCCCTCCACTCTTAGGATATGTAACCCAGGGAGCAGAAAAAAAAACAACAGAAGAAGATGACTGATTTCTGTTTAAGTGAGGTCAGGAGGAAGAGTTAGACCACAGATCCGTTTCCACCCTCTCATTCTGTTTATTGAGCTGTAATCATGAGTAATACCCCCCATATGTAAGACGTTACCGGATTTCCTTCGGAGAACAGTGAGCTGGGAGCCTGCGATCACTCAAGTCTCTGTGTTGAACTTAAGCAAACACACGTCTGCACGAACATCCTGGGTACATCAGGCTAGAGGACGGCCATGTGTGGCGAGTAACACATGCATGTGCGAGATTGACAGAGTAATAACACATATTTCTAATGGAAAATTAAATATTAATCATGCAGATGCAAACATTAGGTTCTAATCAGGTGGTGCAAATTAAGATATAATTACATACAGAAAAAATAAATCTGCAGTATGTTAGATTAATGCAGCATGTAAATGAGGGGAGCCGGGCCTAATGTCTCCCTGCTTTTTTTTTCCTGTAATCACTGTTTAATGAAACAAGCACTCAGTGAAACAAAGCGGTTTTTACAAATGTGGTTTATTTTAATCTACATAAAGGTTACAATTCCCTAAAACAATTACATCTCATCAGTTTTGATTTGAACAGATTTCTCTTTTTCATCCCATTTCCAATGTGTTCTGACCCGTTGGACCTTTTTCACATTACAGCCAATAACATTAATGCATTTAACGGAACGCTATCAGTCTGGGCTCAGTTTCTAAAGACCTACTCAAAGAAACCAAGCATTTGTGTGAAAGAAATGAAACAAATCACTCTCATTAACTCATTTGTTACTTCCTCAGTTAAGTTAAAATCAGTAAAAAATGTTCAAACATTTTAGTGAACTGTAATGATTCAGTTCACTCAAAACAACTCCTGTTCCCATCACTAAATTTCATCTACAAACAAACGGAGAGTAGTCTGTGAGTTTGAGGTGAAAGTAAAAAAGCTACAGCTAAAATTTCTCAAACAGCTCTCCACATCTACACACTTTTGCCCATTTTTCATTTAAAAAGCCACTTAAACTCAATATTACTGGATGTGAATATAGGACTGTATTCAGTTTCATCCGTCTCCCCATCAGCTATTACCAGAACCCCCTCACAGGAATGAGGCATCCCCACACAGCATGACACAGAGCAAACATGCTTCACAGTGGGCTTGGTGTTTCCACCAGCTTCATTTTCTGCCACCCATAGTGTTTAATACGTAGACTGAAAAGTTCAGCGTTGGTCTTATCTGACCAGAGCGCCTTCATTCACTGTGTCGACTGTTTCCCTTTCATGGATTATGACAAACTGTGGGGGGGAATCGTGAGGAAACCAGTTATGGGACCACTCACTGGAGTCTATATAAGAAGTCCACACTGGTTTGGGAACATTTTTTGGTCATGCGGTTTATTGTTTCTAAGCCAATTTGAATAAACCCAGTATATAT
>JAUZNJ010112423.1:0-19975 GCA_034780135.1 Jordanella pulchra | reverse complement strand
GCAACCATGACAGTTGACACAAAGCAGGCAAAGAATTGATGCCGAACTTCTGACTACTGTTTTGTGCGCTAATTTATTTTTTGAGGACCTTCAGCAGCAGTACCGTCAATGCAGATATTTCAGATATCTGAGGATGAGAAATAATCATGTTTAGGTAAAATAGATTTCATAATTGTGTAATGTTTTCACAATGAAATTTTCTAAAGTCTGCACAGGGACAGTTAAAACATTTCAATAAACAGAAAATATTACCCATAAAAAAAAATCTCACATACTAATCATTTAAATTAAATTTAAAAATTTTTATACTTTAATATGATACTATTTGCATAATGTTATTATATGAAGTTCTACTTACAATTTTTCCACTGTTCGTCTACATTTCCTTTCTTCCTCTGAACACAGAGCTGGTATCTTGTGTCCCTCAGAAAATCATGGGATAGGTGGTCCATGAAAGATCCAGAAGACTTACTGTATACCTCCAATCAGAGGAAGATGGCTGCATTTTTCGGCCACATATAAGGGAGTCTTTAAATTCAAACATTCCCATGCTGACGTAATGGCCCAATGAATCTGGCCTTGGGAGGACGCAGCTCCCAAATTCAGAAACCAAACAGTACAGCGACTACCTGCAGCCTTACATGAAGGCTCAGTGACCGATAAAAAGATTGTAGACCTCTGTGATGCTAATTATTGGACAGACTTTGATTTAACATGTCCCTTTAGTCTCATTATTTCTAGTCCTTTCTAGGAACACATTTTTGTTCAGGCCCTGTTTCATGAATTTATTTTAAAAAATCATTTTGTTGAAGCATGGTTGAAAAGTATTTGAATTTCCTTTTTTCTTTTTCATAGAATCGTTTTATTTTTTTAACTTTTGTCCATTTCAAATTATTTCTGTGATAACTTTGTTTTTTCCTGTTATTAAATAAAGGGTATAAACAATTTTTTTCCATGTGTTTATCTGTTTCCAGACAGCTTAATACCAACTAGCTTGTTTTTCATCTACTTTTAAACGTCTTTAGCTCTGGCTAAAAAAAGGATCTATTGAGATTTTTCCAACCTAATCTATGTCCTAACATACGTTCTGTTGAATTGGTTCATAGATTTTGGAGCTCTAGCAGCAATCAGGCCTGGTGTGGTGAATGAAATAGAACAAAATAAAAAAACTGACCTGTAATTTTTGCAAGAACCCACTATGCTGAGCATATTACAGTAGACCTCCAATACCTTCAGCACAATTGATTTTAAGATTATCTTTAGCTTCTAGTGTCTTCAACCTGAAAGCTCCAATTCTCTTAGATCTTATTACTTTACAGACTATGAAATCCATCTCCTCTAAATAAAAAAAAACCACTTTCTGGCATCATATTTGTAATTATGATTCACTACTTACTTTTAAAGTTTTTTAAAAAACTCATATTTATGTGGTTTCTTATCATGTTTGTAAGCTCTTTCTCCTAGAATATGTTGTGCTGTGTAATCTTTGTGGTATTTAAAACAATATATATTGATTATGGTTAAGATATTATATTTGATTAGTTGTACTATGTAGTTCAGTGAGTAAAAGTGAATTTAAATACAATGTGTTATTTTAAAGAGAAAACAGTAACAGGGTTATTGAAATGTAAATAACACTGCCCTCAAGTGGACGCTTGGAGTACAATTACTTAAAAATATGATGGAAACTGGTTTTTCTTTCTGTAAATATAAGACAAAAAATATAAGCTAACATAATTTCCTGTCTGCATGAACTCAAACAAACCCCACACATGCAAAGCCAGCATGGACACCATCATCCCAACACTGCACTTTATTATTATGACCACAGCAATAGTTAGAGATTGCCAGTCTCCTATCGCACACAATACCTCTTACTTGTCTTATCACTGTTCCAACAGGTGGTCTTACCTGGAAGCAGGCAGATATGAAGGGGGATGTGTGGAGCAATAAAACCATAACTGGCTGGTAGTACAGGAAGGGACGTTACATACAGAACACCACCTGCTAGATGAGAGGCCTTTTTTATTTTATCACCAGCTGGACAGTGTTTTATAGCACTTGTTTTACAGTGGCTGTGATTAGCAAAAAAGGTCACAGTGGGAAATGGAGAAGCCTCATCGTTTGGATGAGTGATGTGGAGCTCTTGGGTGGTTGATATAATTTATATCACAGCGGATTTATTCCCTTTTAATTTTTTTTTTCAAAAAGTATTTCAGAACTATACATTATATTATACCTAAATCTGTAGCACCACCTACTGTTCAATGTAGTGTAATGCTGAACCCCCCCCCCCTATATGTTGGGGGCTAATACGTGGAATTTTAATTTTGCATATGTTGAAATCTCTATAATTAATTTAAGAGATTTTGTTCTGCTATTAAAAGTCATTTCTTTCACAATGGCCTTACAGGCAAATCTTATCCATTTGCAGTGCCTTTGTGCTACAACTAGCAATAATGAGAGTACCGCACTTAGGGACCACTCCAAAAGTAAGGGTTAGACAGACCCCATCACCTTTTTTTGTAAAAGTAAATGATAAAAAAGTATTGTTATAAGTCGAATCTTAAAATGTTAGTGATTTTAAAGTGATTGGAAAAGCTAAGAAACCTTTAAGAGATCAAAGCTGGTACTAAATGTAAATAAAGCTGCTTTTACTAAATTGAATGATTGATTATTTTATTCTGTGCTAATTATACCGTCTTTATTTCATGATAATATGCTACATTCTGAGGGATTATCATTGCTGAACTGGCAAAATTCACTATTTGGGTAATTTTTAAAATTCAATTTGTTTCAGTTATCATTGTTCAATCCTCCAATATTTACTTCACATCGAGAAAACTAACTGGTTTGAGTATTTTTTTAACATCATTGGTTTAAGAGGTAGTTTAGAAATCCCATTAGCAGTTTCAATATTTAATTACCTTTTAGGATGAAAAGGTGTTTTTTCACTGTATTGTATGTGTAATGTAATGAGTCATTCCAGATTGTTTAGTTGTTCAAAGTGGCAGACTTTCTTTTTCACAAGTGAAGGAAACAGTTAACAACTGTGTCTGCTTAGAAATCATCGAATATTAGATTTTTCACACGTATTTTTTGCATTAGGCTGTACTGAAGACCTATGAGAAATTAAGAAGAGAGAAAAACTAAAGTAAAGTGAAGGAAAAAATAATATGAGGTAAATGAAACTGTATAATTCCAGGATCTTAGTTTTGCACAAAGTGCATGACTGTGACAATGATGTGGCGAGTCTTTATATTTGTATTTATGGCCCTTCATATTAATAGACAATAACCGTGAGCAATACATTGTGCTTTTCCTTTACAGCTTGTTTTCAAAGTGGCTTCATTTACATCTAAATCTGTGGTGAGTGTATATAAAGAACTTGCAAATTTTTCAACATAGACCACTTTATAAGCCACAAAAATAACAATTCATGTAAATTTTTCTGGCTCAAAAATACTCCGGCAAAGAAGACTAAACTTTCAAGATGCAAAACACAAACACATTTTTCCTGTGGCTAAAACAGTTGAACATGTAAACCTCAGGTTGTAAAAAAAAAGTTGTAAATGTCGTTCTTCTAAAAACATTATGTAAATATGTATAAATTACTTCTGGCTGTACTTTAGTTGGTGTGATAATTATGAGATTAACTGAGACATTAATGAACAATATTGTCCCCACATATATTTCCACATGGGCAGTATTAATCCTTCTTTGTTAGTATTTTTTTTATTTTATTAAAATATATGAAAATAGCAGAAATATGTGAAAATAGGTGAAACTACCCTGAAATAAAAAAAATACATGCTTCTGCAGATTTACTAACAACTGAACACACAGTGTGGCTTTATGCCCTATCCATTGACAAAGATCATGTATTTGTTTGGCTCTATGCTGTTCCAAAGAAGTTCTCTTATGTGATTTTACCTAAATACAATCTAACTAGGATTGAAATTTGGTACAATCTTTGTGTTCTTAACAGTGAGAAAAAGGCAGCCAATACATGAACACTAATTAAAATGTGTTTATAATGAATCATTCCAAAGGATAGATATTTGATTTACTTTAGGGAATCTATCATCTGATAGGGTATCTTATCAGCTGTAGATTGAAATCTTGTTGAAGTTATTTTTTTATTAACTCACTGTAGTTGGTAATGCTGAAAGAACACTATCGCACAAGCTGCTGCAACTACTCAAGACAGTTAAGGTCAAGATACAGTTTGTATTCTCCATAGAAGAAACACATGTAAGTTTAATGATATTCTTCTTACCTTTTATTTATTTCTAATTCAAATATTCAAACATTAAATCCAGTCACAAGAAAAAATGAATATAAATATCACATGTGAAATATTTAACTCAACCATACTAACCACAGTAGGTCTCATTATTTACTCTATTGTGTGGGTATACAAAAAAGCTGCTGTGGGCCTTGAAGGTGGGGCTGATTTCTTTAAAAAAGAAAAGTTGTCAGTTGGTGAAGATCAAGGGCAGCTTTTGTAACTCTGATCTCACCTGTTCATGAAGTAATCTTTGAAGTGTTGATTTGTCACCTTTGGGTGTAGATGGTAGAAGAAAATAATCAACCCTCCTTAACTGCTCGGAACAAAGAATTTGAAACAGTAAATTTTTTATTAAAGACTACGTTTATCTCAAAAACAACATATATCATGGCTTTTCTTAAGGATCCTCTTTGAATTTAAATCAGTATAAACCAATTAAAAGCCATCCTTGTTCTCTTCATTTTTTCAACTGCCAGGTTCTTCTAATGGCTTCGGATCATGGATAAGCCTTACTGCAAATGGCTCGTAATCCACTGGGCCTGCATTTGGTTACCTGAGGGAGTTACTAACCTAGCTTTCTGAACAACCCCCTCCCCACCACTTCCTCACCAACACCACCATCACCCCACAAGTCTCAAGATTAGTTCAATATATATTAATCCCTTCATTTATCTTTGTCAACTAAAGGGCAAAAATAATTTGAGAGTGAGTAAATAGAAGCATATGCAATAAAATAGGCATGCCTGTGACAGAAGCCAGGTGCTTGCCACCTCCACACAGTTCATTGCTGGAATTGGCTCCCTAATGAGCCCCTTCCATGTGGAAAATGTGCTGCCACTCATTCTGCTCATGAACATTTCATGGGTTAGGTGATTATTCCTTCTAAGCAAACATGGGATGTTTTCAAAGTTTCCAAAATGAAAAAAAACAAAACAAAACAAAAGACCGGCAGTGGTCTTACTGTTTGTTTTGAAGATGAAAGGTGCAGGCTATTTTTTTTTTTACAAAACAACACAACCTTGCTAAAGTATTCACTCCTGGTAGTTAAGATATTAGTTAGATATCACATTAAATGAATATATATCCCTAGAAACAACGGTTGTGTTATAAAAAAGAGACAAAATATGAGTTTCTGGTTTTTATTGCTAGTAACTGTAATTCCATTTTATTTTTCTATTAAATTTCTGACCTCCTCATAGCTTTATACCGTAGAAATACCATTTACATTCACGTTTCCCCATGGTTTCTCAATTAATTTTGTGACTGACAACACAGTCTGCTTATGTTTCAGCAAAAATGATTAGTTGAACCTGTCTTGAACTGCCTTTGCTTTTCCGTGATATCATCAGAGGGATGTGCATAAGGAGGTTTGTATTGGATCATGTTTGATCTTAAAATGTTTAACCAAAATTACTTAATTCATGAGATTGTGTCTTACTATTGCCAATAGTTATATTATAAATGCTTTCTTGCAATACCCTTTGAGGTTAGTCAAAATCTGCTTGTTCCAAGAGATTCGTTCTGTCATCATTTGCTGGACATTCACGTTGCAAATCTCCCCCCAGAAGCTGTGTTGTCGTGGCTGCCGCTCACTGCTGCTCACTGCCGCTCACTACCAATCACTGCCAATCCTGATCCAGTTGCACATTTCAATAAACTGTTTAACCTTTCTTTACAGGTTGCTTGATGCTTGAGCTAGCAGTTGAATTTTTTGGTAAGACCAACAATATCTCACAACCAAAAACACAAAAGAAATTTGGTATAATGGAAGACAAAGCTAAAAGGACACTCAATTGTCTAAATCATTCTACATATGCTTTTGAACCCATTTACCTTGTAACTAAAGCCGTAGTAAGGAGAGAATAGGCCGTTTTCAAGCCGAGGTTCTGACTATCCTTATTTAAAGCAGACAAATTTAATTCTGGCAAGATAGCAGTCCATTAGGCAGCTGACTAAAGCCTGAAGCTGCTGTGAGTGTTTTTCATTTCACAGCTTATAAAATGAGCTCTACTGACCAGCAAACACACTCTGGAAGCAGGGCATCGGCAAAAATCAGTCACAATGACAGGGTGGGAAAACACGCTAAGCAGGAAGGAGCAGAGATGCCATGAAGTTATGCTAGCAGGTACTAAGTTATCAACTATTCACCTAATTCAAAAAGAAGCATCCATCAATAGTGCTTACTTCTCCAAATTTATACATATCTAAGCCTCTATTAAACACTTTTTCATAGCTCACACATTAACAGTCAGGATGAACACATCCCTGAAGGACAGGGTCCCTTAGCCACAGGTCACCATAGTGGGTTCAAACCTCAAAAGAAATGGTTGATTTCTTACTGTAATCCCCCATTTCCACAGCAGGCAGTCAGGTTATCCACAGGTCTCTGCTCTCCCTCACTATCCTGGGGGTTTATTCCGTAAATGTGTTAACAGCTCACTCCAATATCTCCACTTTGGGGATTGTTATACATTCTCAATTTGTTATATATTGTTGTGGTGGTCTGGAATAATATCATTCAGGTTTGAAGAGTTTGAGTAGTGTGATTCTTAAACTACAGTGGATTATAGACACCTGAAGTAGTACAAAAATTGGTGGAATAGTCCTTTAGGCATTTTAAAATCTTTAATTTGAAAGCCAACTACAGCTTCGTGTTGTCTATCCAATATTGTGAATGATCAGCGTGGTGCCCATTGCTAACACCAGCCAATCCAATGCTAACACCAGCCTATCTGTGCTTATGGACAGCAGAGGAAGTAACCAATCCAGTGAATGACTAGTCTAGGCACGCTAGTCACCTGCCTCTCCAAAGCTAACGCTGGTGAGTTCTCTTTCTTTCAGTTACTAGGTCTGGCATATCATTTGCTAGCGCCGGGCCGCTCAGTTACAATTGCCAGCCTATCATTAATCAGATGACTAGCGGACATTGGAATGGGCATAGCTTCCTGCGCAAGGAAGTAGGCACAGCTGGGTGAGCAATAGTCTTAATTTTGGCACCAATACTGTGCTATAACAAAAAAGTGTGTGACAAGTGTAACTTATATGTGACCAATAACTAACTGGTTCTGAGGATATTATTAAAAGAAGTTCTCAAGTATCTCCTGGTCCCCACGACTGGCAGCTAAGTCACTCCTCTGTGTCTCCGTCAAATCTGAGCCGACCTGTCCGTTCCCCGCCGCATTCCTCCATTGCTCCTGGACCCACAAGAGAGACTCGTACCCCGGACATCCACAACCTCCCTCCTAAACCCAGAATCATCCAACTAACAGTAAGACTAAGCCTCATCCGCTCCTGCGTGTCCAGTTTCCAACTCCACCTGAACTCACCGTTCTGCTCTCCCTCCTCAGAGACAGTCTGTTTCCAGTCCCAGCCAGTTTTCCCTGGACCTGACTTTCATTGCATTCCGATGTTCATTGTTACTTTAATAAATTCCGTTTACTGATTTCACTCTTCTGTCTTGGTGTTCTGCATGTGGGCAAAGAGCTTGAAACCCAACATGACAGTTTTATTGTTTTCAGATTTTATGAATCAATTGTTACCGACTGAATATCAGGGTTTCATCCTACTGTTGCTTTGGTGTGTGGATGAATGGCCCTCCAGACTGTTACTACTTGCAAAGTGTGGCAAGGTACTCGACAGCAGGCCTGGCGGGGATATCCCTTTGGCCAAGTAGGCGCATAATCAGTCATAAGTATAGTGACAGGACCATCATCCTAGCTCATCCTGTCATAGTACTACCAACACAACTGAAGCTTCTACAGTTTTCTTATTTAATTAGATACAGCTCCATTCCTTTCATGCCTCTGATCTGGAGAGGCTCTATAGGTTCTAAAGGAGTTCCTAGAACAGAGCATGTTCAGAAGAGATCACGCTCTCAGCAACAGACTCATAAAAGATATACAGTATCTCGCTACAAACTCTTAAGGACCTTCCCATCCTTAGGTAGTACACTGCTCTGCTCGTTCTTGTAGACAACTTTACAGTTCCAGTGAAGTCTGTTGTCCAGGTAAAAATCAAGGTATTTTTTTCCTCCACCGCCTCCGCTTCTTCTCCTCTGATGGATAGTAGATAACAGGATCATCTCCTTGCTTTGTTCACAATCAGGATCTGGCGGTTGTTTCCACACCACAAAGCTCTTCACTAGTTCCCTGTACTCACCTTGTTCATCTATGCACCCAACAACTACAGAGTCATCTGAGTAGTTCTGCAGACAACAGGATTCTATCATTCTAGAAGTTCAAAGTGTCAGAGTAAAAAGGAGTCATGAACATTGCCTCCCCTGTTGTGCTTCTATGTTGATGGCTGCCTGGTTAGACAGTTGATGCTTCAGCCTTACCAACTGTGGTCTGTTTGTCAGATAGTTTTGATTCAGGTGATTTTATGGCCTCCACCTGGGTCTTCTGGAGTCCCTGACTGAATCATGTTAAATGCACCGCAGATATCAAAGAACATGATCCTCAAAGTGCTGCCTGCCTTGTGTATATGACAGTGGGTTAGTTGAAGCAAATGTATGATGGCATCTTCAACCCCAACTCTATGTTAATAAGCAAACTGCTTATAATATTAAAAATGATAATTTCCGGAGTGGAGGCCTTACTTTAGAGGGTTATGAGTCCTTCAAATTTTCTTTAAAAAAACCTAGTCCTGGTTTTGATTTTTGAAAATTGTGAAAAAAATTACAACACAAAACCAGTTAATTATTTGGGCTAACAATATGGATAAAAGGGGATGTATGGTGGAGCGGTGTTTGGTGCTGTTGCCTTACAGCAAGAAGGTTCTGGGATGGGGTCTTTCTGCATGGAGTTTGCATGTTCTCCTGTGCATGCGTGGGTTCTCTCCGGGTACTCTGGCTTCCTCCCACAGTCCAAAAACATGACTGTTAAGTTAATTGGCATGTCTCAATTGTCCCTACGTGTGAGTGTGTGTGTGCATGGTTGTGTGTCCTTGTGTACCTGTGTACACCCAGGCCAGGACGGCCTTACGCCCATAGTCTGCTGGAGATATGCACCGGCCCAACCGCGACCCTGACGGATGAAGTGGGAGAAGATGGATGGATGGATAGATGGATGGATATGGATGAAAACCAACTGCCATCTGTTTCTACATTTATGTAACTTTTGTTTTTTGAAGCCTTTCCTGAAAGGTTATAGTCCCAGTTTGGTAAGCATTAATCATGTGTGTGTCCATCTCATAATGACATCCTGAAGGCTGAAGTCTGAAGGGTTGCACTCTTTTCCTTGAAAAAAGAAACTTTACAATTTAAACAACACACATGATTGTCTAATCAAATTCAGGTTTGAGTCAAATGTTTGCAAAATCATTTTATACACAGAAGAAAAGTAAAAAAAAAACATCACATAATTAGCATGAAAGAAAATGGCTATCAAAGAACTGTCCCTTTTTTATTTCTAAAGAAGGTGGCACACCTAGAAGGCTGTCCAAATGCAGCACAGAAGTCAAGAGCTCCTTTCTCCCAATGAATAGTGTTCTTAGTGTTGACCCTCCTAAAGGTGAAGGGATAGGAGTTACACACAGGAGGTAGGAGCTACAATTTGATGTATTTTTGAAATATATTTAATCTCTTTGAGCATCATTTTGTTTTTGCTTAGGGTCTGGTCCCATATGGGTTGATGTTTGTCTCCCCCTAGTGGTCTAGAACATTTTTGTCATGCTAAGCTAGTTTGCAGCTTCTCTAACTTGCAGCTGTTTTCACAGCTTGCTGCGTTTTCACTGTCCACTGTGTGTTTTTGTTGTATTAGCATCATTCATGTTTTTAAAGCAGGTTTAGTATTTGCACATTTCTGCTATCTGTTCTCTGCGATTACATCATATCTACTTTGCAATCTTTATCGTTTGAATGTGTTTTATATTTTTTCTGTTGGTGCAGTTATTGAGTTTTCCAGTCTTAGGTTTGTGTTTGCTAGTCTAATCTCTGATTTCAGGAATTCAATTTTAGCTATTTTTTTAATTTGTTGTAAATTGGTGAATTTGTTTTCATCCATAGGTTACTGTAGTTTTCAATTTCTTTCAGTGTTTGCAACATGATGCTGCATATCTTCAACAGGTCTGTTGTGAAAAGTGTGATCTCTGCTACCATCATCTTCTGGGGTAACAGCACCAGACCCAATGACTTAAAGATGCTGGACAAGTGGATAAAGAAGGCTAGCTTTGCTCTAAGAACTCCCCTAGAAGCTGTGGAGATGACTTCACAAAGAAGACTTTGTCATATAATAAAGAAAATTATGGACATCAGTGAGCATCCTCTTCAGAAGACTGTTAAACACCCACTGTATCTCAGTCAAAGGCTTCTTGAGATGCTCTGCAAGGCAGACAACTGCACAACATATTTCCTGCTGACAGCTATCAACAATTATAACAACTGGTTGAAAGAACCCTATGAGCAACAATGAAAAATAATTTCTCTTTGGGATCTATAAAACATTGTTGAATTGATTTAAACATAGAAACACATTTTCTAGCAACCCTTTTCAGCAAAGTGAAGAAGTGAAACAACCTCCTGACCTGATATGTATCTGACATTTTGTGGAATCAGAAATATATGTATTTTTGAGTAATTTTTATTCTCTTATGAATTATAAGTAACTATAAACCAGTGGGCAATACTCAGCTAGATTATTTACCCAAAGGAAACATGGGGAATGGTAAAAAATTCATGCCTACGTGTCAGTCTGACCTTCAGTGATCTCCTGTCTTTCTCACCTCCGAGATGAGAAAAGCCCCTCAGAGCTGATGAGTGATGAGGGTTAGAGACAAGCTGTTAGAGCTGATGCTTGCTTCTCTGTGGCCTTTGACATCTTTTGCTTTAAAACCAGTTAGGAACAAAGATAGATGGTGAGGAAATACATATCTGTTTTGTAGCAGAAATATAAACTGTGTGATCAGGAAAGCAGTGCACACTGATAGACTAAGTTAAATTCAGGCCATATAGGATTTTAACCGTGAAATTTAGTGTTCATTTCATAATAAACAGCTAACATGGTAAAACTAATTTCTCTTCTTAGTGAAGACAGAAGACAGTGAGCTTTGGGACTACCCTCATGCACTAAGTGTCAAGTTTAAAAGGAAGTTTAATATTCAGTGTGAGGAGTGACAAGTGAGTTTACTTGGCGTTATTATCTGCTGATGTGTTTAAGAAAAACAATCCTTTTTTTCTTTTTTTTACCCCCACAAATTTTGACTTTGGTCAGCAGCAAAACCTAAACAAAATCCTAATTCCAAACTATTATTGTCTCAAATGCTCATAAAAAAGAATCCCTGAAAAAAACAAAACGAAACAAACAGCGAGAAGCATTTTTCCACCTTTTACTTCTGGTGTAACTGTTAATATCCTCTGGGAGGGAAATCAGCCAACACCAGGAGAGGACTTACTGAGAGATACGCTTTCCCTTCCACAGATGAGAAAGTTAATAGGTTCTATCTTCGTTCTCAGCTGGGATTGCCATTTCCTCCCCTGCTGACCTGTACATCAGGCGGTTGACTCTTACAGGAATCAAGGTGAAGAAGAACAAACACAAACACTGGTTTCTGGTAGGCAGGAGGTCTTGGGCCTGAAAAAGGGGTTGGGGGACTAAAGCAGTGTGCAGCAGCTGCTCCGTACTGCCCGCCAGGCTGTGAGGAAAGATTGGAAAAGTCATCAGCAGGCCAGAAACACAAGGCTCGCTGAAAATATGGGTGGCCACCGCACAAAGTCTCCAAACAAATGGATTTACATGATGTGATCGCTATCTTATGCACTGCAAGGGAGGGTGAACGCAATATAAATGGCACTTTCCTGTTGAAAGAGAAATTGCGAATGATGTTATAGTGCTGTGTTTAAGAGCAGCCAGAGAAAACACATGAACGGGGTGAGCTTGTCTGCTCCTGCAGGCAGGATGTGGATACCTGGTTCATGTTTTCATAAATCACAAAGTAAGAAAGAGAATCTAGAGCGGGATTTTTTTGTTTGTCCGTATACCAGTCTATGCTTTTTACTGTGACAAATATTTACCCTGCAGTTAAAGTGCTTTATGTTATTTAATGACTGCTGCCAACCAACTTTATGCTTTTGAATCACCGCTCACCAATGGATGGCTCAAGTAAAATATATACCAATCATCACTGTCAGAAATGTTGTGTTTAAAATAAGCTTTTTCACTTTAAACATAACGCTCTTTTAGACAATTTATATCTATTGAACCCTGCTGCATTGCAACAGCAAACATTTATTTATTATGTTGTCATTCTGTATGTTAGAAGAACACAAAGATAAATATTTATTATATGGGGGGTAAATTGTGCATAATTCTAAAAACATTTCCATATGAGGGAAAATATCTGTATTTATCTATTGTATATAACCATATAATATTTAGCTCTTTGAACATCACAGACAGCACTTTGTATTCCATTATCTTGAAATAAAAGGAGTCTAGCATATCTTGAAATCTCACAAGCCATCCACCTAACTTAGCAGGGAGAGAAGCATCCAAAAAATCCATAATAACTCTGGAGGAGAACTCAGGGTCCCAGAATCTGTCAACAGGACAGCTGTTTGTCATACACTCTGCAAACCTTGATAGACAATTAGAAAGAAAACAGAAATCATTTTAAAAGCCATAAGTAGTTCCTTTTGGAGTTTGCCAGAAGTCATATTGGAAGGGGTTCTGTGGTCAGATCGGAACACAGATAATTTTGGTGGCCTTTTAAAATACTAAATGTGTCAGAAAACACTGCACACCAGGTCTTCGGTTAAACACTGTGATGGCAGCAAGTTGAGATACTTCTCTCAAACAGGTATGGTAAAGCGTGTCAGATGTGATTAAAATAGGAACAGGAAAAAACAAACCAACCAACAACTACAAAAACTAGAAAAGCACTCAGAGAGTGTAGACTTCCGCCAAGCAGCTCATTCCCCCGACATATTGTGACATCCACCTTCACATCGGATGCAGATCATTGTCAAAAAAATTCCTGTATCCGGATCATGATCCACATCACCACCAAAAGTTAATGGATTGGTCCTTAGCCCACGACGCACCTTTGGTATAAATTTCAAGCAAATCCATCGATAACTTTTTCTGTAAAGTTGCTAACAGACAAACCAACACTGCTGAAAACATAACCTCCTTGGTGGAGGTAATAAAACTGTTTGATGCTCCAAAAATGTTGAAGCTTTGGGGGGAGGTTCAGGTTCCAACAAGATTCCGACTATAACTGAAAAAATGGTCTGGATCAAACCTTATTGCACATGTTAGAATGGTCCAATAACATTACAGATTACAATACAACCAGGATTCTGTGGGATGATTTGGATTATTTGCAATGCAAATTTTTAATCTGACTGCCTTATGCTGTTTTGCAAACAGTAATGGGCAAATATTGTGGTGCAAAGCTAGTTGTGACATAAATAAAAAGGAAAACAAGCAAAGGTTATTCTATAAAGAAGCTCAGTGAGCTACAAGCAATTGGATGCGACAAATTTTTAAAAATTTATTTCCACCCCCCATTCATGTATTTCCTTGTGTCCCCCCTGCATGGCCAATACCTGTGGTCCAGAATTTGTAACCACTGATAAAAACCAGATCCATATGGCACTGTTAACAGAACAGAACACACAGTGACCACTAGAGGTCGCAAAAGCCACAGTGCTTATCTCATGTCCAGCCAGCACCGGACAGGGCCTGCATAATGCTCTTGTTTTTGTAAAGTATGTTTAACTTGTGTTTGGGGTTTATATTAAAACTGCCTAGCATAGTGAAAAGGTTCATATTTGCATGTGCTGACAGGAAAGTCATATATATATGAATAACATTAGTTATTTTCTTACTTTGAGATATTTCTGTCTTTCTCAAGCATCTTGAGGTTAATGATTTCTCCCCCAGCTGAAGCCCTAAATTAAGAAATGGCACATCACAAGCTCTTTGCGGTTAATATCCCTGACTGTTGGTCCTGGGGTCAGACCACTGATCTCTCAGAGGGGACCATCCTCACCTCTCTCCCTTGACAACAACAGCAGCGGTAGGTTCAGGGCTTTGGGTCTTCTTCTTTTTCTTTTTTTTTTAAGAAAAAAACACAAGTATATAAACAAACACAGCTGGTGTAATGCATATGTTTTAAGATAAACGTTTTTAGATTGTGATACGAGTAGCACTTGGGAAACCTTTATTACTCCTAACATTTTCTAAGTTAGGATGAGCTGTACTAAAAAAAAACTGGTGCTTGTTCCTGAACTAACTTTTTCATATTAAAATAAATTAATCTTCATAGCCTTATACATCAGATGAGTTATCATCCATTGTTTTAATACTGTTAGTATGACTGTTGGGATACTGTATTTCAACTTTGTGCAGCTCTACAGAAGAGTACTTGCTGCCTGAAGAAACTTTTTCTGATCCCAGTTTCCTTGCCTACAGCTTCTGTTGACAAGTTATGATTTTGTTTAATGTGATTATTCAAACTCAGTGGGGCAAGAATGTTACTCTGCATCCTCTTCCTTTTTTTTTTTACATGAAAATATCCATACTAAAGATTAAAAAATGCTAAAAAAAAACAAACTGAAAATTGCCTGGTAATTTTCTGCCATTTGTTTTTTTTTTGTTTGTTTTTTACAAATTATTCTGTGAAAAAAACTCTAAAAAAAAACATATCTGATTTTATAGAGAATTTTTTTCTCTAAATGTTTCTCTAAAATAATTGCTTCAAAATGTTGCCCTTTGTCATCAGCAGAGTTGTTCGAACCCTCTAATTTAAACCTGTAAATGCAGATGAAATATCTCTAAAAACAAACTAAGGAACATTCCTACAAATAAATGGAGTTCTTTATACTGTGAATCTACAACCATTCTTTACAGTGTACTCGTTTTATCTCCATATATCTGACTGGTAATAGATGAATAAACTTCAGATAAGGCATCACTGTATAAACAGGAGACATACTACACCCATACCATAAAATACCCATTTATTTATTCTAATTTTAAAATAAAAAAGGTCATTGAAGCACTTTACATACAAATGAGGACAATGGTAAACTTAAAAACAGACAAGCAAGATACAGGCAAGCTAAAATAGAGATTAAGAGTTTACTTTAATATGAAAGTTTAAGCTACCATACAACGTCATCAAAGTAAAATTTGGTAACTTGGAACAAAGTGCATGATGGTTATCAAGGGCTGTCTTTAAGTCAAAAATCTGAATTCTACCACACAACCATTGTTTACATACGCTTTGATATTTAAAGAAATACTTACAAAAACAATTCATTCATTAGGTTTGTGTTTCGAAAGACACCTTGAATAAAAGTGGTTAAACAACAGAAAATGTATTATTCCAAATCAATGACCAAGTAATTTAAAGGTTGAGCTTCCAGAATGAAATTTTAATACATGAAGAATGCAAATACTTGTTTTTCTGATGTCAAAGCTTAAAGATTAAAGAACCTCACTAAAGGAAATGTAAAGAACAGAATCTTTTTTTCTTATTTTGTGGATGACTTTTTTTATACAGTTGGATTTTCTTTGTCTTTTCTTCACACACCCCCTCAAGCTCACATATGTGGGGTTTCACTCTTCCAATGGGGACTTTCCACTGAATTCCATTCATTTGTAGGACCCTTACCCTGAATGTAACCATTAAAAAAACCCTAACCAAAACCAATTTCTCACCTTAATCTTAAACGTAAGACCTAAGCCTAAAAGAGTAACCTCCCCCAAGGGGACCTGGCAGAGGTCCTCACAACGTAGCGTTTTAAGAGAAAATTGCCCCCACATTGTCGGAGAAACAAATACACGAATACACAACTGCACACATGTGCAGACAAAGATAAATATGTAAGCCTTGCTCTTTCTTATTTTTGGAGGCTTAGCAGGGCCGTTTGCCAAATCCAGCTTTAAACTGCCTGGTCTCCAATCCAAATGGCTGTATAACAGTGAAGAATTCTCCATGGGCCCTCAAAGACCAAAAAGAAACAAGAAGGAAAAGTGCAAAAAGAAGCCAACCACACATATTGACTGAGCTCATCCCACCAGGCAGTTGTAAATCAAAATGAAAGAAAAAAAGGACATTGTGGCTGATACTATCATCTAAGACCAATAAAGCACTGATTTGTGTGAAACAGCCACAGATGTAACCATCAGTCTTGTTGTCAATCAATATCTTTTAATAGCACAGCAAGTCAAATGTTGAACTGCAGCAATGCACAATTGCATACAGGAAATTACAGTTGTTAAAGTTGCAGCTTTAAATGTGAAGAAGGGCATCTTTGGATTTCACCAGGTACAGCACCAGAAATGCCTTTCTACAGGTCCCTTTATTATATCATCTCGATATCCACTGCAAACAAGCTTCTCACCCAACTGAGGTCAACCAAGGTCTTCAAAACATGAGCATATGACTTTGCTGAGGTAGGTTCAAAAGGTTTGTCTGAATGTCTGTCAGTGTTCATATATAAATGGTTGAAAGGAGACACAGCAAAATCCACTCTTAGCTTTCAAATACATTCTGTGTACTTGGAGTTTCTAAACACCCAGAAAAGTTTATTTTTGCTCTCCAGGCTTTATTTTGATATATTTAGATAATCTTGTGTGATAATTCTTAGTATGTTCAGTTTTCTCAATGTTTTGTTACCTTTATTCTCTATTCCATCACAGGATTTGCTGTATAACTGCTAAACAAATTCATGGACAATCCAACAATCCGTCTTTTTATTTTCAAAAGACAAACGGATTAATCTAAATGCTTGGTTTCTGGGGGTATTTACCCACACAAGTCATTACACCACTCCCAGGATCAAAAACTCTTTTAAGTTTTTGGTTAAATTGTATTTTACATATAAAGCTGCACACATCTGCAGGGAAAGCCCTCTTTGTTTATGCACAGGACTTCGGGGGCTTCTGCAACCTTGGCCAGTGTGGCTGAAATACTTAAGTCTGTCTGAGGGGTCAGTTTCTATTACAGACACAGCAAAGAAGTGTGTTTGCAGATGTTTGCAATGTTAAAATGCGAAAGCTTTGTTATAAATGTGATGATAAAACTTACAGGCTGTTGTTTTGATAACACATTATTGTGCCTTCTGTTAATGTTTGGCCCTTAAAGACATAATTTTCCTGTGTTTTGAACAATATTACGCTATTTTGCAATGTGTTTGGTTGCTGTTTTGGTCTTAACGAACACACGATCAGAAAACATTCAGTAATGTCATGGTGCTAGCTTTAGCTAACTCTTTAACAATGTCGGGGTCTTGAATAAAAGATGTGTTTAAGAACCAAGAATCTTTCTTTTGACTTTGACTTATAATAATATTTCTGTTAAGACACTGCTCATATAAGGAGGATATTTTCAGTAATATTTATAATGGGGTAATAGCTTACGTTGTTTCTGTGAATTGGTCAAGCTTTCTTTGCTTTTGATTATATTTAAAAAAGGGTAAAACACACAGTTGCTGTTGTTTAACATTATATTTTTCTTTGATGCTCTTTCCTCTCATCCAAAACATGTTTCCTTTAACTGTGTTAATCCAAGAATATAAAGTGTGCATAGTATGCATAATTGGTAATAAATTCAAATGTGGTTTGACAAACCTTAAACGTGAGTCTGTCTATTATTCAATGGAAATGGTAGCATGTTTGAACATTTACATTTTAACAGTATTTTTACACTAATTTTGTGGTTAAAGTTATGGGATTCAGAAAGAACAAGAACACTAATTCATTAACCTAGTTAAAGAGGAAACTGATTCTTATCAACTTTTCATATTCAGTTGCATTAACTTTTGTCTTTGCATTATGGTAAATATAAAAATGCTAATTTAGAAATAAACTGTTCTGGTAACAAGGACGATTTTGATTTGTAAATCGAGAGATAAAATATATTGATGATTTCCATGAGGCAAAAATATGTATCTAATAGTTATTAATAACTTAAATAAGATAATGAATTATACATTTATTAATTATTAGAAATATTTTTCAATAATTTTATGCATACACCACAAGTAACATTGAAATATTCAAATTTATAAATAGGAATATCGCTGTTTAATGTATTAAATATGTGACCGTTTTAGATTTCCATACCTGCTCCTTTCGAAATTGATCCTATTTATGGACTTCTGCTTGTGTGATCAGTTTAATTTCTAGCACAAAATCCTCTGGATGAAAATATTTCTTAAGCAGTTTTGGTTCGATGAAAGTGATGTTGGTCTAATGGCTACTAGAAATAGCACATCAACATACCTAATGGAGCGGTCTTAATTATAACTTCATTTAGCAAAGATACAGAACAGATTCCTACACCTGCAGAATGACTCATGTTCCTCACCTAAATGTACCTTTTATGATGCAGTGATGGAGCAGCTACCTGACCCTTTACCTATTTGCAGCTTATGTGTTTTACTGGAGCAGCTCAGTAAAACCTAAAGAATAAGAATAGTAGGAAACAGTTGATGAAAGTTAAATATTGAGCCCAACAGAATATATTTATTTTATTATATTTTTGCAGATTTTATTTACAAACCTTTTTTTTTGTGAACTATCCAAAAGTCCTTGGTCAAAGTTGGAGGGGATAGTTCTGTTTGCCCCGAGAAAAGGAGCAACTGACCCCCTGTCGGCAAACGATCTTGCTTAGGATATGTGGGGGTTGAACTGTGCACTTGAAGTTTTCTTAAGAACACAAGCGCTCAGCTCTCACCACTCCACATGGTCTTAAGGTATCTGATAAATACGCTATAAAATTAAAGGTATTTGCTCACCCATCCAAATGATTGGAATCAGGTGTTCAAATCACTTCAATGACCCCAAGTGTATAAAATCAAGCATTTAAGCATTCAGCCTGCTGTTACAAACATTTGTGAAAGAAGGGGTTACTCTCAGGAGTTCAGGAAATTCCAGCGTGGAACTGTGATAGGATGCCACCTGTACAATAAATCCAGTCTCACTTCTAAATATTCAGCAGTAAATTGCATCGTAAGAAAATAGAAGTGTTTACAAATGACAACGACTGAGCCATGAAGTGGTTGGCCACAGATGGAGCCGGGTTAGCAGATGTTAAAGCGCATAATGCAAAAATATCACAAACTTCTGCACAGTGAGTCACTACACACCTCCATACTTTGTGTGGTCTGCAAGAGTTGCTCAGGAACAGTGTGCAGAGAGCTTCGTGGAAGCGTTTTATTTTTTTTTTTGTTTTTTTTTTTCATGGCTGAGAAGCTGAATCCAAGCCATACATCAGCCAGTACAATGCAAAGCACCGGATGCAGTGGTATAAATCCACTGAACTCAAGAGCAGTTCTCTGAAGTGACAAATCTCGGTTCTCAATCTTTAAATCTGCTGGATGATTCTGGGTTTGCCAGGGGACCGATGCATGTCTGACTACATTGTGCCAAGTATAAGGTTAGCTGGAGGGGGATTATGGTGTGGGGTTGTTTATCAGAAGCTGAGCTTGGCCATTTAGTTCTCATGAAAGGAACTCTGAATCCTTCAGGATGCAAAGACATTTTGGACAATTCCATGCTTCCAACTTTGTGGGAACAGTTTTGAGCTGGCCCCTTCTTCTTCCAACATGACTGTGCACCAGTTTTCAAAGCAAGTTCAATAAAGACATGCATGGCAGAGTTTGGTGCGGATGACCTTGACTGGCCTGCACAGAGTCCTGACTTCAACTTTACAGAACACCTTTGGGATTAGTTA